>CATIWR010672587.1:0-27236 GCA_949677035.1 Omphalea diandra | reverse complement strand
AAAAAAAAAAGAGAGAGAGAGAGACATAAAAATATAAAAAAATAGTGTGATATATATATATATATATATATATATATATATATATATATATATATATATATATATATATATATATATATATATATCACTAAAGTATCTTTGTCATAATAAGAAAAACTATAATTTTAAATTTTATTTAAAAATTCTATTAAATTTGATATATTTGATTTAATTAGAACTAAATCTAAAGAATAAATGAAATAGAATTCAAATGAATTTTTATTTATATTAAACATGCAAAATATGGATTTACAAATGAATTCAATAAAAATTATAGAATTCATTTATACTAAATACAATATATACTCTATAAACTAGTTTTATGCCATCAATAAAGAAATTATATTTCTCTGGGTTGTATTTTTTATGAACACTACAATTATTTTAGGTAATAATTTTAGTAGATCACAAAAAGAAAAATTCAATTTCTTTTGATTTTTCAAATTATCACCTAATACTTTTTAAACTACATCACCTTTTGCAATAGTACTATTTAATCAAAATTGAACTCAAATAAAGTTCAATTAAGGATAAAAACACCATATGACTTATTGAAGGATTTAATTTAATATTTTTATCTTCAATTGGATCTTATTTGAGTGTTTAATTTTACTTAAAATGTACAATTAAAAAGATTCATCTAATTTTCCATGTTATTTGCTATTTCAAAGAAATTGGCAATAAAGTGAAAAATCAAAATGAATTGAGTTTTTGGTAAAAAAAAAAAAACCAATTATTTGTTATTTAGATCATTTTAATTTTGATAAAACTATCAAAAATAATAAATAATTATACATATAATTTAAAACTTTATACAATAATATTATATCGTAACAATACCATAAAATTCACCTGTATATTTTTTTATAGGTGTCTGATTTTTAACTAGGTGTACTTGGCTGATTTTAGTAATATAATTCTTCATTTGGCATTGACAAAAAAAAATATGAACTTTTTAATAGGATGCATACATAACAAAAATAAATAAATAAAATATTCTTTTAGCTTATATCAAAGTTTTCTATCATATAAAAAAATAAAAAATGAGTTACTACTTTTTCTTTAAAACTTTATGAATTTAATTTATGTTCACTTGAGATTTAAGTAACAAAGTAAATTAAATTAAAAAATAATATGTAAGAAATGAATGATATTTTTAATTATTAAAGTTAAAAAAAAAATTAGGCATCCATTATTTCTATTAACAAGGATCATTTTAGTGATTTTAAAATTTTGCTTTATAAGAGTAACATATAATCTTTCTTAGAATTGATGAGAGAATATTACATTTTCTTTTACAAAATATCTCTTTTTAAAACAAAAAATGTATTGTTATTACTAATCATCATGAAAATTAAAGAAAATAAATTAGAAGTGTGGAATAAGAACCAATTATAGTTGACAAAACTGGATGGCTTTAGTCTCTTCAATTGAGACTTGTAAGAAAAAGAAATGTGAGAGGAAAAGTTCGACCTAATGTTGAATGACTACTCTAATGCTTTAGTTTTTTTTTTTTTTAAAATATGATTTGGATGACTATTCTAATACTTAAGTTAGCTAGGCATTTAAGGGTGTAATGAATATATAAGAGACTAGAATAGAGATATGTCTAACAATAAATTTTTTTTTATTATTTTTATGGAAGTACCAAATAGTATCCTTTATACATAGCTCATTGTCATCATTTTTTTTTTAAATCATTCATAGTATCAATATTAACATCAACATATCCAAAGTTAGAATCCTTAACTCATTTAATAACAATTTATACTCCTAAATTGATAAACATATTCATTTCTCATCATAAACTATCCATGTATTCATTAAAATATTCATGTATTATCCCACCCCAACTAAATGAAGAACATCTCCTTCATTCACATATAACACTAATCCTAAGGTTTTAGAGTGTCAAACAATATCAAGAAACTAAGTTTAACATCAATTATCTTCATAAACATAATTCATTTACATAAAGACTTAATAAAACCCACTAAGATATCAATATTTTCTCTATCTCAACCAAGATGTAAAACAACATTTAAGCTTTAATTCTCATTTTAAACATAAAGATTAGGAGCTAAATAATATTTAAGAAGTCAATAATTATCAATAATTCATGTAATTAATCCATATATATCAACACCTTTCAAAGCTCCAAGTGTATACGACATCAATATTATCTTTAGTTTAACCAAGGTATAAAACACCAATTAATCTCAATTCTTTTCTTAAACATGAATATAAGAACAATAATTAATATCTAAATCATTAAGAATTAAAAAGAAATACTCACACACTTCAAGCACTTTTAAGACTCCTTTTGAAGATAACATTACTTTTTAGGTCATAGTAATGTCAAATTTCATCTCTTCCATTACTACCAAACTCAATAAAAAAAAAAACACACTTATTCAAACATAAAACAAATATACAAAAGATATGATAGGTTATAACTTACTTGAAATAAAGAGAAGAAAGTCACCAAAATATACAAAAGATATGATAGGTTGTAACTTACTTGAAATAAAGAGAAGAAAGTCACCAACTTGTTTAAAAGATTAAAGAGGATGGATGAGCAAACTTGATTCTTCTAACTTGATTTGGTAGTCGTGGATGGAGGAGACATTTTGGAAGGATTTGGTTGAGTTTTGGACTACTAAAAACTAATGAAAATGGAGCTCGAGTTGTGTTTAGGCAGAAGATAAAGAGAAAGGGGTGTAAAAAGATGCAAATGCCCAAATAGATGATTATTATTGAAAAAGTCCACCGAAAATATCATTTTCAACCCATAAACTTATATTTCCATCCTTTTGTCTTTTTCCTCAATACACTTCTAACAACTTTTTTAAGTATTAATAATGATGTAAAATGGAGTTAGAGTCATTTTTAAGAAGAAAGTAAAAATAAAAGGGTATGAAAATGCCAAAATGCCCAAATAGAGCATTTGAACCTTTCGAAAGCTTTACTTCCAAATATATAAATCTAAAACACATCATCATCATATCATTTAAGTATATATTAGGCACACATTAAATAAACATAGACAACAACATTAAGACAAGACAACTATGCAACTGTCCAACTTTTCCTTCTTTCCTTTAAAACACTTGAAATACCAACTTTAGGCATGCAAAATCTATCTAAAACACTTCATTGAAATGTCATTTAATCACACATTAAGCACTTTTACATACCTTAGTACCTATTGAAGATCATGCATTTAACTTAGCTTATATCTTATCTTCCATTATCCTTTCTCATTTCTTTTCAACATGTACTATAACATAACTTTGTTTCCACATATAATATTGACATATTCTTCATTATTAAACCTCTAATTCCATGATTCATTATGTTCATTAATCATTATTTCTTACATTTACATACTTATATATCATAACTTACACTTAGTTTCTCCTTATGAGTTAGCATCTTTCACATTCATATCTCTTAGTCATTTTTTTAACTAATTATATCCTAATTAATTATCATTATAACATTAAAATCATCAACATTCAATCAAATTAGCCTTCTTATGCTCATCACTTAAGTGAAAGAGTCCTTATTTATGAGAGATCCCTAAGAATCAAGTTTTCGGCTTTACACATGACCTCCCCCATTCGAACATAGTTGTACGCCTTATCCCCATGGTGAATGTGTATAATGTTTTAATGATGATGTGCTTGAATGCACTAGAAACATGCTTAGGATCAATAATTAGATTAACTAATAATAAGGTAAAATTGTCAAATGTGAACCAAAGATGCTCAAAGGTTAGATCCATAAATTCGAGCTATTTGGGGTTGTCTAACCTCTTTCCTAACTTCTATCCAATTCCTAATCCAATATTTGATGGGGTAAAGATGGAATGAGCCTTTTTAATGACTTAGGTAGGTTTAAAATTTGTCCTTACATAAATTTTTATCTCGACCAAAGTCATATGGCGATTCTGTATTCTAATTAGGGATGATACAAATGTATTATCCCTCCCTGGTCCCTTGTTGACTACAACTTTGGAAAAGGGGCTTTTATCTTATGTAAGACTCAAGGATCCCTATTGATCCAATTCTCATGCCACGATTAGGGGTTATTACTAATTTATGACCTTCATCCCTTTTGATCCCCTAATGATTAATAAAAGTAGGAGTCACAAGCAAGATTTTACTAATTTTGAGTGCAACCCCAAAAACCGTTTTGGTGCTCATAATGGCAACTCCAGTGGGGAATTCAAATTGACTTAATGTTTAATCTTTAGTTCACTTTTACTATCTTATTCTTATTATTAATAAATCTACTATATTATGTAAACTCTACACTTCACCATATGTACTAGGTATGCCCTTAGACGAATCAATGGATTCTTCAAACTTGAGACTTAAGCTTCATTTGAACTTAGGAGATAGCGAGGAGGATTCATCACTCATAAGCCAAGTACCTTTAAGTATATGAAATGGAAGGTTTATAACAATCGTCCCTCAAGCTTATAAAAGCCATTAACTACAATAATCATATCAACCGTTAGGCACATGTAAAAGCCAATAACACTATAAAATAGGATGCCCTCTTACATTTTCTTCAAAAGAAGGGTTGATGTCTCTAAAAAACATGACTAGACATATTTTATGTAAATATAATTGCAAGCATTGGATTTTATACCTCTTGATATAGAGCCTGATGATGAAAATCACTAAATGCATCCCTAAAATGCAAAGGGAATTACCAAAAAAAAAAAGAGATAAAAGCCTTAGGAAATTTGAAACTAAGCCTAAAGCCAGAAGCCCAAAGCTAGGCCCACTACTACAGTCTAAGCTGCCAATTTAAACAAATGGGTTGTACAACTCATAAAGTAGGATTGCATAGCCCACATAGGGCAATACAACCTCCCCTAAATCCTAACCCTTAAAATCTTTTGAAATAGGTTCCATCTTAAACCCTAGGGTTGCACAAGCCTAACAAATGGATGTACAACATTTCCTAGTTGTACAGTCGGCGTGCAATCCTTAATTCCAGAAGATTTATCTCCCTCTTTTTGGTTAGATATGTCCATGGTGTAATAAGAATTATTTTAAGGTATGGTGAATTCATCCATCACCTATAAATACCCTTTCCATTTGAAGAGGAAAGAGGCTTGGAAAACCCTAATAAAACTCTACCAAAATTCATTCTCAAAGTATATTTAGCATAGAAACCCTAAACCTTAACTCATTCTAACCCATTCCAAGGTAGAACAAGGTCTTACTCTTACATCTTTTATGCATTCATTAACATTTTAGAGGATATTGAATACAAAGTGTGCCTCTAAGGGCAAAGGAACATTAAAGGCAACCTCTAGAATCCTTGCCCTAACTTTTTCTTTTCTTTTTTTTTTTCCTTTCTATTTTCAAAAACCTAAAATTTGGGGTTATACAACCTTAATATAGGTTGTACAGCTCACCATTCTGGATTGTACAACCCTAATAGTGAACTATATTACCTTGGTTTCCTAGGCATAATTTGCAAACCCTTCTTTTCTCATCCAAGTTTCTTTTTATTAAGGTAATCCTTTATGTTTTTTTTTTATCACTCTAGTGGTAGAATTGGGTAAGACTAGATAGCCAAGGACCTCTATTCAATTCAAAATGGAGTTTTGATAGATTGTGAAGTGGTTTTCATGGTTCATTCAATCTTAATGTTCATGTTCTTCCATGTTAGTTTAATGATGATGTTGATTCTATTTTAATCACTTTAAGCCAGTGACCAAGTGAGGAACCTACAGTTCTAAGGATCTTGAGGGCTTCTTTTATGTTTGTATCTATATTTAAAATATATGAATATAATCTTAGCCATTTATCCCTTCTTTGATTTGCATTCTAACCCTCTTGATGGTTAATAGTGCCTGCAAATGATTAGCTCCTTATGAGCAGTGAGAAAGAGAGCTCATCAACCTTAGGTCCATCTAAACCCTCGTAGGAGATAAAGGGCAACTGACTTGCTAGAAAGAGTAAGACTCTGAGTTTGACCAAAAAAGTTGACCCAATCATGTAGCTAACCATACCATCAGAGATCTTAAAAAAGATGATGGCCAACTTCAACTGTAAGATGGAAGAAAGGACTACTGAGGTAGTAAATAAGCGCATCAATGAGATTTTGAAAAAGGAGGAGACCTCTGCTAATAGAACTGATAAAGGAAAAACATCAATGGAAGTGCCTTAACTTGTGGTAATTGATGATGATTTATTTAGGATAAAGGTGTATCATGAGACAAGATTGCTAAGGAAGTGAGAAGTACCATTGTAATTCTGGACAAACCTATAGAGAGTGAGAAAGAGAACACTTGGTTTAATGACTTCGCCAAACAGTTAGAGAAAATACAAAAGGCTCTAGGTTATAAAGGTTTGGAAAAAAGGAACAAACATTAAGGAATTGTTAGCTCGCAAACTTGAGATGCTACTAGCTAATTTTTGCATGTCCGAGCTTCCTAAGTTTATAGGGTTCAGAATGCCAAAAACCATGTCCATTTATCGCGTTAGTTATGAAGGCATTCAAGGTTTCGATGGACACTATGTTAGAAATTTTTAAATTATCATTAGAAGGATTTACAAAAATATGGTATTTTAACCAACCAAAGACTATTAGAAAAGATTGGAAGGAACTGACGGAAGCTTTTGAGAGACACTATACTTATAATTTAGATCTAGAGGTCACATTGCAAAACCTGGAGTCTTTAAAATAGAAAAATGGTGAAAGCTTCAATGATTACATCCAGAGATGGAACAAGATGGCTTCAAAGGTGACCACGAGGCCTATACAGAGAGAATAAGTCTAGATGATTATTAAAAGGCCCTGCTTGGTATTGGTACCAAAACTAGAGGAATGTTGGTCAGGAACTTTAAAGACCTTTAAGAAGTAGGTTTATAAGTTGAGTCAGAATTTAAGTTGAAAAGACATTATAGGGGAAGAAGAAGTGCCCCATCTCAGCCTCAAGCTAAAGATAACTAACGATCGATGTAAATGCAGTAAGAATGCCAAGATAGTTCACTAATTTGGGGATGCCTCTATCTAAGACATTTAAGAGGACACAAAAGAAGGGGTTGCTAAAGCCTCTAGCTTTGAGACTGTCTCCTAATTCACTGCCTAAGGGGGTATGAAACCAATGCTTAGTGTGCTTTTTATCAAGGAGCAAGTCATAACAGTAATGAATGCTATAAACTGAGACATGAGATTTAGGACCTCAATGACAACAAGACGATTGTCTACTAAATTTTGAAAGGCCTAACATATGAAAGAACATTCTTCCAAACTAACATTCCTCCCCAAATCAGAGGACATTCATGATACATTCTATAATTCTTGAGGAAGTTATTATTGTTATTATCAACAAGAATGCAAGAGAGACTCTAGTTTTTTGCATTATTAATCCCTAGGAAAGTTTAGATGAATAAACAAAGGACAATCAAAGAAAAAGGATGATCCGGTTATGAGATGAGAATGATGAGGAGAAAGAAATGAAACAAGTAAGCCATGTGATATGAAATAAGAATCAGGTTAGCCTACAATTTTGTATGGTCCTTAGTCAATATGGCTATGAAATGATGAGAAGAAGGTCACTGAAGAATAGAGGGATCAACATGCGTTAGATTAGGACTTTTGGGCAACTAAGGAAGATCATGCTAAGAAGGGGTTTGATTGATAAAGCAAACTACACACTCTATGGATTTAAAATTAGGAATACGTTGGTTGTGCAAATTCACTGAAGTTGTCTACATAAGGATAAAATTAGAGGATATTAAGAGTATGATTAGGAAGTCCATTAAGGAGGTAAGTGGCGGAGAAATATAGGACTATATGACCAAGACTAAGCCTACCATAATAGATGGTATGACAAGATGGGAAGATTTTTTGAAAATTGAACTAAAAGATGATAAGATGAAATAGAGTTTTGAAGGAGTTGTCAAGGTTATTACAAATACAGCGAATGGGAAGAAGGCCTATTTTTTACAGAATGTTGATCTTGGGGCACCGACTGATGAATTAAAGGTTGAAGAAGAGGAAAAGGCTTAGGCAAATGAAACTCTGGTAAACCAACCAGATGAGGCTGACTTTCTTGTTACTACTGATGTTCTTATTTCTAGTCTATTTGAAGATGATGATGTATTCCTTTCTAAGTTTAAGGCAATGAATGATAAATTTACTTACTTGTGTGATGTGTATTTCTAATTGTAGTATGCTTAGCATGCATTATTTCATAAGCATATTTAACATTAATTCTATGCATATCATTACATTTAATCTTTGCACATAGGAAACCTAAAAATCTTACTTATTACCAGTGATGTCGCACTCGTTGAGCGAAGAAAGTTTGAATAGTTATTCATGAAATATTAGAGGATTTTCGCTTAGATATATAAAGATGTGCTAGGGTTTGATAGGTGAATTGCAAAACATAAGATTCCAGCCTACCAACACATGAAATCAATAAAGTAGAAGCTTCGAAAGATAAGACCTAAGTGGGCCCAGTTGGTTAAGGAAGAAGTAGCAAAGCAATTAAATGCCAAATTTCTTAAAGTGGTAGATTGCCATTAATTGTTAGCCAACATAATGTAGGTATCAAAGAAGGATGAGAGAGTAAGGATATGTGTTGACTACAGGGATCTAACTAAGGCATGCTTAAATGATGATTTTCTTTACCACATAGGCATATTAGTTGATAGTGCCATAACCTGTATTATGTATTCCTTCATGGATGGGCTCTCTAGGTATAACTAGATTCTCATGGTTGTAACATATAAGGTGAAAATGACTTTTATCACAAAATGGAGACGTATTGCTATAAGATGAGGTCATTTGAGTTAAAGAACACATGAGTGACATATCTGTGAATGACAATTACCTTATTGGATGACTTAATCCATAAAGAGATGGAAGTGTATATAGATAATATGATGGTGAAGTTGGAAATAAGGGAAGGACATTTGAGGCATTAGAGAAATTTCTAAAGAGAGTCGATGAGTACAATTTGAGATTGAATACAAAGAAGTACGTGTTTGGGGCAACCTCCAGCAAGCTATTAGGGCATATGGTAGTGAAAAGAGAATTGAAGTGGACCCAGATAAGATAAAGGCAATTCAGGATATGCCCACACCTAAGAAGGAGAAGGAGATCTTACAGTATATTAGTCAATTCATAACAAGACTAACTCCTAAATGTGAGTCGATCTTTAAGCTGTTAAGGAAGGACTAACCATCCAAGTGGAATGAATAATGTCAAGAGTCCTTCGATGGAATAAAAGAATATCTGATTAAACCACCGATATTGAAGTTGCCAAAGCTCAAAAAACCTTTGATCTTGTATTTGACGATAAAAGACAGCGACGTTGGAGTGATGTTAGCCTAGAAAGATGGAATATGGAATAAATATGTAATATACTATCTTAGTAAGAAGTCTTATGAAGCAAAATATATCCAGGTGGAGATGACTTGTTTAAAGTTGGTTTAGGTGATAGGCATTATTTCCAGTTATACTATATATAGTTGATTTTAAGGCTCAATCTAGTTAAATAGATGCACAAGGCCCCTTTTCTGATAGAGAGATTAACAAAATGGTTAATCCTGTTGATTGAGTTCGACATTAAGTATGAGGTTAAAAAGGTGATCAAAGGACAAATTGTTTTAGAGTATTTGGCACAACAACCTTTCGAATGAGGAAAATATGAATTTCTCTAATTCCTAAATAAAGGACTAGGAGCAATTGAGCCATAAGATGGAGATTGATGGGGCTATAAACAGGTGTTGGAGTAATTCTAATTTCGTTAGAAGGGGGGCTTTTTCTTATAGCTAAGAAGTTAGACTACAAAGTCACTAATAACATGGCTGAGTATGAGGCATGCACACTCCGTGTTAAGCTTTTAAAGCAATTAAGGGTAAATATAGAGGTGTTTTAGGACTCTTTGATTGTCATTTCACGTATTATGGATGAATGGGAACTGAAGGAAACACGTTTAGGCCCATATCTTGAGCATATAAAGGGACTGGTTTAGAATTTTTAGAGAGTCATATTTTATCATCTATTGAGGGAATATAATGCAATGGTTAATGCCTTAGTCACGATTTGTGATAGGACAGAGGTAATGCCCATAAAACCGTTGATCACACTTCGATCAGAAGTGTTATGTTATATGGGTAAATAGGTGATGCAAGTAACAATAAAGAACCATCCTAGGTATTTTGATATACAAAGGTATTTAGAAAATGTTGAATAACTTAAAGAGGCTGAGAAAAAGGATAGGGTGTGATATGAAGGTTGTCTTCATAATTTATAATTTATGATGGGATAATGTATAAAAGAATGCCGATGGAGTTCATTTGCGGCATGAGGTAAAACATGAAACTAGCAGGATCATGAAAGATGTGCATGTAGCTATTTATGGTCCCCATATGAATGGTAAAGTGTTGGAAAACAATTATAAGATTGGGATATTATTAAAAAACTATGGAATGTGACTATATTCAGAAGGTCTAAAACTATCATGAATGTCAAGTCCACAGTAATCTTAGTCATTTACCACCTGTTGAGCTACAAAATCTGACTTCCCCTAACCATTTGCTGCGTGGGGTATTGACATGATTAGAGAGATTAGACTAGCTTCTATAAGGGGGCATAAGTATATTATAATAGTAGTGGACTACTTCTTGAAATGGGTAGAGGCTGAAGCCTTTGGTAAATTGCGGCCAAAACAGATTACATGGTTCATTAAGAAAAACCTCATCTGCTGCTACGGTGTGCCGCATCATGTTGTCACGAATAATGGTGTCCATTTTCAAGTAGAGTTCAAGGTTATGCTAGAAAAATATAGCATAACACATTTTAAGTCATCACCTTATAAGCCCTAGGCTAACGGTTAGTGGAACCAAAAAATAAGAATATCAAAAATATCCTTGCCAAAATGGTTGAAATGTATAAGAATTGCTTTGAGAAGTTAAAATTTGCCTTATAAGGTTATCTAACTACAACAAGGACATCGACTGGGATGATGTCATACTCCCTAGTATAAGGGATAGAGGCAGTATTACCAAATGAGCTAGAAGTGAACTCTTTATGGGTATTGGTTGAGTATGGCATTCCTGAGTACCAATAAATGAGGAATAGACTTGAACAACTAACTCTATTAAATAAGAAAAGGTTAAAGGCCCTATACCACATCCAACTATATTAGGCTAGAGTGGTCACACATTCAATAAGAAAATCAAGCCAAACATGGTAAAGGTTGGTGAGTTGCTGCTGAAGCCAGTTCAGTCACAGACTTAGGATCCTTGAGGAAAGTTTAGATCCAACTGGGAAGGCCTTCATGCGATCAAATAGATATACTTAGATGGTGCAGTGAAATTAGCAAATATGGATGAAAATGAGTTCATTGAGCTAGTGAAACTTGATAGATTAAAGAAGTATTTCATGTGAGGTATGAAAAAATGAAATAGTCCACAATGTTGAATATCTAAAAAGACAACTTATGCAAAAGTTAAGGCATAGAATAATAAATAATAAATAATAAAAAGAAAAAAGAAAAAATATATGTAAGCTTGCTAAGTCAAAAATCCAAAAGGATAAAAAAAATAATAATAAATGAAAGTAAAAAGTCAAGAGAGTGCAACGACCACTAAGGGACTATTAACAGGATAGTTAGGCAGTAATGAAGAAAACAAGGATGAATGAGCAAAGGATTAGCAAGATAGATACATTGAGCAAGACAATTGGATGATCTAATGTGACAACATTAAAACAAATATTATGCACTTAATGTGTAATATGCCAAATATAAATGATTCATGTTAAACATAATATCAAATGGAAGTACATTTGCATAATTAAAGTGAATTAGTCATACATGCATTTGAACTAGAAGTAAATATAAAATAGTTTTTTCTTTAAAAGATCATTGTTTACTATTTATTAATGTGGTGCCTATAGCTATAAAGGTCACGCAATCATGCCATGTAGCCTGCATCATCATTAGGCTGGGAGTCTCAACTAGTGTAGAAGTCATAGATATGGTAGTTGGTCTATGTAGTCTCAACTCTATCCAAGAAGCATTAGGATAAAGGACCCTCTATAAATAAGGGGAGGAACTGTACCTTGAACTGGGGAGTGCTAAATTGGCGACACAAGCAAGATGGATCATAAAATGTGCCTAAAGCCAAGGCAAGAAGAATAAACAATCCCCATAAGTCCTCAGGGTAACATGTGATAGATTCCACCATGGGCAACTCTAATGGATGTTAGTGATAGAGATGTGGGACATCCACTCAGTCCATTCAGCTCTAATAGCAGCTGGCCTCGTTAAACGATAGTTTGAATGATATTGTGACTAGTAGAGCCTAGCATCTAAGGTTGAGGCAGCCAATAGTCCTAACCTCTTTTGCAACCATATCTTAAAAAAAGAGGAGAAAAAAAGAAATAAAATGTTCTTGTCATGTTGACGTCTTGAAAGGATAACCTAAGCAAAAATGAATATCCCATTGGATTGAAAACCTATAAGGACGATCCAAAAAAATTAGGGTAATAAAAATAATAATAGAATAGAAAAAAAGGAAAAAAAAAGAGAGAGATCTAAGCAAGAACCATAAGAAAATATATTGCATAAGGAACTCTTACTTAAAGAAACAACGGGCTCCCTATAAAAGAATCACTAACACCAAGAGCTACTCCTTAAGTCCTATGATGGTCTTGCTTAAGATCATCAACATAGGGGTCCTCCCTAACTCAATTCCCTTTAAGAGTGGTAGAATTTGTATATTTATCTCTCCATCCTCTCTCTGTAGCAAGTACTCGCCCATTAAAATGGCTGCCACAATGTGAGATTGAGCCACCGGAGCATGGCTTTTAGAGGGGAAAAGAGTGACAAAATGAGTCATGAGGATTTTCTCCTTGCTTAAAGTATACTTAGGTACCTCCTTATACCACATGTCAAAAAACTCTGCCATCTTTTGAACATATGGGTAATCCAGCTGAGGCATTGCAATTCGGTTTGCAGTTGTAATACGGTAGTTGAGAATGACACCAAACTCCTCTAATAAGGAGTAGATCTTTGCATCTTCAAAGTGAAAAGTATAGGTAGTGGAATCTCATAAATCAAAAGTTGCCAGTATGAAGTGTGCATCAAAATGAATAAAAGAAAGGTAATGAAGAGATGAAAGACCCGCCCATGGTAAGTCAAGCTAAATTTTAGATGGGAGAGAGCTTATAAAGGTTCCTGTATAGTTTAAGAGCTGGGGCTAGTGGATGTGAGGAGCCAATCTAAAATGGGTATTCATAGAAGAAGACAAGGTTATTCAGTGCTTGACAACTATAAAAAGCCCAACAAGTTTATACAGCTCCTGACAAGGTCTGTACAACCATTCAACTGGGCTGTACAAATTTCATCTTAGGCTACATAGCCCTCAATTTCTAGGAAGACTCAGGTAACCTCTCCTCCATGCTTTGGGTTGAGAATGACGTTTGTACTTATTTTGAAAATACATATGTAAAAGAATAGCAACACACATTTAAAAACATACAATCATAAGTCAAAATCATGTTTTTGCATTAGACAAATCAATGTATTAGAGTTTGACAAATGAACAAAGGCAGTATCATATCAAAATATCCTAAAAAAATCATGAAACCTAAGCAAGCATCCAAAATTAAAAGCTTTCAAATTGCCCAATAAACTATACATCTATGTAAAAAATTGATCAAAGTTTACTATATTGAATTGCCAAAGGAAAAAAATGTCCTAAGAAGGCTAAGAAAGGGGGCCTCCAGGGCTCAGCTATCCTTGCCTCTAAAAGGAGTTGCATCAGAATCATTGGCCTTGCTGTTGGTTACCATATACTGGTACTCTACAATCACCAGAGCTAAGGCCTTAGCCTCTGTGTCTACCAGATGTTGTTCCTTCTCTCAGATCTTACTATTTAGGAGTTGGATCATCTCCTATAAAAATAAAACATGAGGGTTAGGATGAGTAGGACACAAAACACACAAGGCACAAATCATAAACATGCATACATTAATTGTTTTTTCTTCTATTATGTGTATTTTCTTACTAACTTGCATAAAACACGTTTATTGCATCACAACCTTCTTTAGGGTAATGATCAGATTAACCATGGCCTTAGCCTAAACATGGAGGATTTGCGAAAAAAAAAGAATAAAAAAAGCATCTTAAATGGCAAAGCTTGTATCATAGTTTGTGTCTATTGAAATAAAGGAATGAAAGGAATGAAATACTCATGTGGGTAGTCTCGACTAGCTCGAATGTGCATGTAAACTGAGTGATCGCAGTAACATCATGGAGCCTATTAGTGAAGTCATATAAGACTTCACCAAATTGTCTAGCATAAAGGTTATATCGCTTATAATTATGGGCTTTATACCCCTTGAAGATGGCACATAAGCCTGTTTATAGCCTTAGGCAGTAGTGACACTATATGCAAAAAATAGGAGCAATAGATCTCCGAGTAGCCTATGAAATGGTACCTAGCTCCCATGTTAAAAGATGACCCCCTCGTCAGCAGCATGTCGGGGGAATTCTTGAATGGTTGCCTCTGATAAGGAGAGGCTCTTGACAAATGCTCCAATAATCCAAGACCTATAAGGGGTCTTATTAGAAGTCAACTGCTCCCCTAATGAGTAACCCAATGTCATAGTAAGCTCTGTATCCTCAAGATCCCTTGCCAAAAATAGGTTTGTGGGTGAACGTTAAGAGATAGTCACGCATCCAAGCCCTTGTGACAAAAAAAGATACAATCACTTAAGTACCACTATCAAATGAAGGGCCCCACCATCAGTGATGACCATAGGAGATGGCCTCTACACTTATCTTTTCTAATGGCCACATCTCTATAGGACCCCTCTAGTTGAGATGTAGCTGTAATAAAAATGAAAGACCACTGTAAGTGTAAGACTAGAAAATAACATGTAAATAATTATTACTTGCATAACTATATTAATGCTGAAAAAATTCTTGGTCGAAAGTACTTGTATTTAGGCGAGCGCGTCTGTTAATAACAAGGGACTTTGGATAACCAAACCACTCCATCATGAAAAATGGGGGTAGCCACCCTCTACTTCAGCCTTGGGGTCAATCCCCTGCAGCAAGCCTAGCTTAACACCCCATTCTTGTCAATAAGTGTGGCATAAGCCCTAAAACACCAGTACAAGACCAAAACATTAAGGAAAGAAGGAGAATTAAGAAGTACGTATAATAAGGACCCTCAAAGTACCATAAATGTACCCTATGTTTTGAAAACACCGATTAAGGTATCGACATAGGTATGCTAGCACCGCGAAACCCTAATCAAAGCTATGGATTAGTTCCAAATCCTCCAGCACTGGCACCAGGCAAAGCTTAGCCATGTTAAAGGAATTTGAGAAAATAATTCCTAATAAAGCATATATAAGGAAGCATCAAACATGTTGGTTGATTGCCTCATCAGAACTGTCATTTATGACTTAGGGTGTGGCAGCTCGAATGTTGGATCTCAACACAGTCCTACTCACCTTGAGGGCAAACACATCCTAGGACCCTTAATAGGTACTATTTCTAAAGAACTAGCTTATGCACATCTGAATTTGTAGGCAAAGGGGTACTTGTGAAGCATATTCTAGGTAAGAAGGCAAAGTCCTCGAGCATGATCATCACTGCGCCGATTAGGGGCAGATGGATGACGTGAGTCGTATCTATACATCGCTCTAGAAGTGTGTGTATGTGTCATCGCCTAATCAATCTTCGGTGCCTCCTTTAGCAGCATTCCTAAGAAAGTCTAGACCCTAGTACCAACTGTGACTGCCCACACCAGACAACTATAACTATGGATAGGATACACGTATGACTATGATCAACAATAATAGATTACCAAGTCCAATGAGCAGTTCAACATCTGACTATGGCTTCTTAGGCATCCTCATGTCCTTTAGCTTTGTGGTCATCAATGGCTCCACAGTCCTCTTAGTATGCCCACCAATGGCTTTCAAAGTCCTCTTAGTAAGGTGCAGATAGAAGATTATAATACCGAAGAGAGAGATGTAAGAAAAAGAATATGGCAGGGGAAAGATGATAGTAATCTTATTGGCTAATGGCAAAAAAGGGTTTAAAGATTCATAGTTTTTAAAAGAAAGAGAATTTTTATTTCTGAAAGCTCAACATAGCTTGCATCGAAGAGAATGCCTCCTTCTATACAACAATAAGGAAGGCTCCAGAGACTCTAATTATTACAAATGACAAAAGCCATCTCACACATTAGCCAGCTCATTTTTAATTATTAAAATCCACTCATTAAAGCAATAAACAAATAAAAGTGGCATATTAATAGATAAGGGCTAGCTCACACCACACTTAGCTAAAAAGCAAAAAGTAGACAGGACACCATTGTGAGAAAGTAGATTCCCACTCATTCCTTTCGAATAAGTTCATGGGATGGAGATAGGTTCATGATCTTATAATCTTCATCCTCTATTTTAGTCTGGACTTTTTCTTTCATTCTTTTCGCCAGGATTAAGTTTTCTCCATACTTCGAGTACAAATCCTCTGGCTCATAAGGATATTGAGAATAAGGCTTAGACTTTTGGTTGTCAAGGCTTTTAAGATGTTATCTTGGATTACATTCCTAGTCTCTACTCATAGCCTTAAGGTCATTGTGATATCTTTTAGGAAGAGTGTCCCAAGGAGCATATTCTGCGAGAGTAGGCCATATTTCTTTAGGAATAACTTTATTTCTTGTAAACATATAACTTTGAAATTCTTTGAACTACTCATGATGATCAAAGGCATCAATCCATAAGGAAAACTGATATTCCTTGTAATAGTGTAAACACCTTAACATTCGAGGAGTTAAGCTAGAAGGGCCAATGAGATAAGGCCTATGGACAGTGAAGATTACTCTTTTATTTAAGGTAGTGTCTGGTGAGCAGTATTGAACTCTAGCTTGCATAGAATCAATCCATCTTCCTAATGGTTGGAACCATTCTAGGAAAGTGACCAGATGAGGATTGTACTTGATTTTCCATTGTAAGGAATTAAGGTAATGCCCAAAATGTAGTGGCCTGATTTCGATGGCTATGGTATATAAATGACAAAAATACCATAGAAAGATTAACAATTCTTTTGGCCACACCTAACCACCTTCGTTAACTGAAGTGAAATCCATGAAGGTATATACCTTGAGGAATGGGTAGAAAGGACGATATCCTAAAACCTCCAACAAGGTAGGACCGAATGTTCTTAGCAGTAGGGATTAGTAGGTGAAGATTTGTTTAACCCCAAATGACTTCAGGTGGTGTACCTATTTTGAGAAAGGGTGATTTTGATATTTCCGGGTGAGTAGATGATGAAGCTGAAGAGGCTGAGGAAGAAGAAGAAGGAGAGCTCATTGGTATAATTGGATAAACTAGGTGTAAGAAAGAGATGCCTTGAGATCTTAATAGGAGATCTGGGATGAGGTTGAGTCCCCTTTTATATGTTTCACCTCAAAATAGTACTTCCTGAACAAATCCTTCCACCTTAGTAGTTATGGATTAAGAATAGATTTCTTTACCTCTAAGATTTTTGGAAAGGACAAGCAATCCATTAGCACTGTAAACTTGTGACCGATTAGATGGAACCCAAATTTTTTTATTCCATTTTTTACAGCTAGGATTTCTTTGAATGTGGAATGGTAGTGCTTTTCTAACTCCTTGAATGATCCACTTGCTTGTGCACAAATCCTCTATTTCCTTCCTTCTCTTCAAGCAGGATAGCCCCCCAGTGGTTATCACTAGCATCTGTCTATAGCAGTTTTTTCCTTGTGGAGGGAATTTGTAAAGATGGCAACTATTGGAGCACTTGTTTGAAAGTTTTAACTGCTAGTGTTTGATTGGATCCCCATGATGGAGAATCTTTCTTTAGCATAAGCTATAAAGGCTTCGCGTGCTCTGCATAAGGGAACAAAGCTACAGAGATAATTGGCAATTTCAAGAAATTGTTGTATCTGCTTTCTTGTCAGATTCTCATCAGAAAACTTTAATAATTCAGCGGAAATGTGGGGTCCTGATTGGTACTGACTATCTCAAAATTTCATCCCCAAGAATTAAATTTCTTCTTCTGTTATCTTCATCTTTGTTGGGGATAACATGACTCCATATTGCTTAGTAAGACTTATGAATTTGTTGAACAGCTCCATGTGTGAGTCTTCATCTGGTGAGAATAGCAGGATATCATCGATGTAGATAAGTGCATTATGGAGAATATGCTCATAGATTTTGATCATCGCTTTTTAGAAGAGAGAAGGAGCTACTTTGAGTCCAAACGGTATGACCATCCACTGATAGTATCGATTAGGTATACAAAATGTCGTTTTATGTCTGTCGTCTGGAACAATGCCTAGTTACTAAAAACTTACCTTTAAGTCAAATTTTGAAAACAATTTTCCCAGCGACAAATGAACAAATAGTGAGTAAATCTTTGGTAGAGGAAATTTGTCATCTTTGAGGAAATGATTTAAAGGTTGGTAGTTAATGACAAGTCATTTCTTTCCTTGGACTTATTCTGAATGTTTATTAACATAAAAGGCCTGACAAACCCATTTCAGAATTAGTAGGCTTAATAAGCCCATGGGCTAAGAGTTAGAAACATTCCTAATAAGCCAGCTCTTGATCTTCAGGATTCATGCTAGGATGTGTAGCCTTTGTTAGATTGACATCCTCATTGAGTTTAAAAAGTAAGGATATAAAAAGGTTGGGTTAGTACACAAAGGGTTTTGGTTTTTGGATAGGAATTCTTTATGGTTTTCTACATAGCATTGGACTTTTAGTTGTTAGACCGGACTGGCCAAGGCTGGAGATATTTTAGGCTATGCTGGGATGGATAGTGAACAAAGATGTGACCAAAGTATAAGGCTGAAAATAGCTTCAGAACTTCAAGCCTATAGGGAGGGCCTTTAACTTGGCCAATTTCCAATAAAGATCAAAGTCCACAATAAGGTCCTTATCTGGCAAGGAGGACCTAAGGAATCTTGCATGGATTTTAGAGCTCGAGAAGAACTGTACTGTGATAGGATTTGCTGTAATAAGACTCGTATGGAACACTTCTCCATTGGCAACCTTGAAGTACTTCTTGTAAGGCTTCCAGCAATGGGTTGGAAGGATTTTTGGATTCATGACAGAAATGTGAGCTTCAGTGTCAATGAAGGCTATTGCTTTGATGGGCCTTGAGAAAGGCTCATGAAGGATCTGGACAAACACCAGTGGAACTGGATGTTCTTCTTCAACCTTGAGCTTTTTGGTAAGAGCTACAGTCAGAAGAGTCATAACATAACTTCTTGAGTAACTTGGTTCATCATCATCAGAAGAGATGCCTTGGATAACAAAGATAGTTTCGTTAGAAGGCTCATTTTCTATAGAAAAGAGAGATTCAACATCTGCATTTTCCAAATCTACTACATAGCAAATTTGAATTTGTTGGATCATCTTTGCTACCTATTGTGGTTTATTAGGACACTATTTAGGAAAATGCCCCTTTTGACCATAAATGTAACATCTGTTGGACTTTCTTTTTCCTCTATACTTATTTCTTCTGAAGTATCACCCTTTTTTTTGAATTGGTGCCTTTGGACTTTAGTTTAAAGAAATGCTTCTTGGAAGGACAGACACAATTCTTACCATCACTTTCACATTTAATCATCAAATCTTTTCATCTGCAAGACTTCTTTAAGGAAGGATCTTTTACCTATCAAGCATCTGAATAATCACCTTCCATTCATTGCATAGCTTTTCTAGGCCTTCAATCATCAATTGGTTCATTTCTCCAAACGTAAGATCAATAACTGATTTTTCTTTTTAGCGGATGATCTAGTGTATAGAGGTGGCTAAGAAGTCTGGTAAAAAGGTGATAAAAGCCTCATTTAGGTTTGCACTTGCCCATCCACCTAGTTGATAATACTTAGCCATTCATTGGTAATGGAGATTCGAGTCCTTCTTCAACAGACAACAACACTTCATTTGAAAGTATTCTCTTCATATAATATTAGTTTCTTATTAGGACTTTCCTCCAAACTCTACGTATAACATTCCCATGAATTCTGATGCTCTAAGACTTTATACCAATGTCAACTTAGAGTACTCATTTAGAGCTGTGTACTAATCTTGGAGTCTGTCAGTCATCCTTGCAATAAATTCTTCAAGGACAATGCAAATGATTGCTTCAAGTTTCTTCAGCTGAGAATTTATCCAAGCCCTGAATTCTTGGAAATGATCTCTGTAAAGATTTGGGCTGGTATTATCTAAAGTGAACAAAGGACCTCCTCCTATGTTAGCTTGATGACTTTCTAGATTAGTTGAAGTGTCATTTCATCTACTAGAGGGTCTACTGTATAGGTTAGAGCAGGAGGTGGATCTGCTATGAACTGAGCAGGAACTTCTTCCTCGTCAGAGGAGGAAGAATAGTCTTCTTCACTATCAGTTTCCAAAGACTGAGAGGAACTTTCAAATTTTGAATTGACCATTAAAAATGATGGTAAGGATTGAGTACTTTTAAGGTATGAATGAATATGGTTCATCATTTGGCTATCTAGTAGTTTTGGTGAAGGTTTTTATATAGACTCAGTAGAGGTGGTTGTATGCATGGATGAATCTTTTTGTTTAGGCTAAATTAAAGGTTTGAGAAGCATTGAAATCTTTTTCAATTCTTTCTAACTGGTCCTTCAATCTTTGGATCTTAGCAGTATTTCTTCTAATTTCTTCAGTGTGTACTCTTTGATTCACCATTTGCATTACCTTTTTATGTTTCTCCTTAACTTGAACTTGGAGTATTATCATTAGCTCATACACATCTCGCTGATGCTCGATTAGCCTTTCATCTACCCTTGTGACTTGTTGAGAAACTTTATCCACCTTAGATTCTATATTTTTGAGAATCTTGTTTTGTGCCTATGCATTGGTTGACTACGAATTCAAAATTGCTTCAGCTAGAGTGATATTTAATGGCTGGCCCTTAGAATTAGTTCCTGTGGGAGTTTTGATATGGTTCATGGTCCTTACTTTGGTATTCAAGTTGGTTTGGTCAAGTAATGGTGGGAAGTCTTCATCTGTAGGTTGGAACATACTGATTTGAGGTGTTTTTGGTAGGCTAGGCTCTTTTGGGATCCATTTCAAGGTTTGTTGTTTGCATGACAAAGGTGTTTGGAAATGAGGTTATTTAGGAAAGGTGTCTTTAGGTGTTTGTGCATAGTTAATTATATAATCATATTTCTCTAAGGAATCTCTAAGTAAACCAATAAAGGGATCACCATCTTCAAACTTTCTTTACAAATCTGCTTCAGAACATTTTCTTCTTCTTTTGGCAGTCTTTGTTTCTTTCTCTTCAACTTCATCATACATATAAGCATTACATCGACACTCATCAAAAAAGTAATGCCCATCACGTTCAAATGGATATATAGGAGATCCATTACTTTCAAAGTAGATAATTGGCATGCCATCTTCTGGTTCATGAGGTGTCATCATAAATTGAGTGGAGAACACATTGCTTGAACTTTGTTATGGAGTTTTTTCAAACTTTGTTTCCACAATTCTATCTGCTAGCCTATAATAAATTGGTTCAGTTGACTGGATAGGCTGGGTACTTTCATGCATCTTCTCATAGCTAGTAACCCATGTTTCTAGCATCAATTGAAGGAGTTCATTCCTAAATATTTATCTAGGAATATGAATACATGTAGGAGCATTCTGCATATCAACCATGATTAGCAAAACTTCATTCTTATGTGGGAGTGAGAGATCAATTACATGGTTTTGGATTCTATAGATCATTTGATAATGCAAGGTTGCTACTGTTGTTGAAGCGACCTGCAGAGCTCTAGTGATCTGAATCTGAATCTTTAATGCATTAAGAATGTGCGGATTTTGAAGTGATAGATTGAAATTGAGGTAGAAAATGATCGAAATTGAGGTAGAAAGTGAACATAACTGATCCTGCATTAAGATAAATTTCTACTGTTCCAATCATTGCATGTTGGTATTGCAGATACCTATTGTTTAGCTAGGCAATTCTTGCAAAGATAGGTAGGCCTTTCCTCCCATGGTAGCTGACTGATATTCTAATGGCTCCAAAGTGGATGTGGATGTATCCCTAGACAACCCACTAGTGAATGAACTCTAGAGGAATTGCCAAAGTAATAAACTGTTATGTTCTCATGGCTGGAATGGGACATTGATCAAAGCTAGAGGATTGAACATACTCCTTAATGGACTTAGGATTTTATCTGATCAGGGTTTTAATTGATCTGGTTAAAGAGGCTTTATTCTTTTGGAAAGCATCATAAGGGTTAAGGAAAGGGATGTTTGTATCTTGGATCTTTTGGTTATCTAGGATATAGCTAAGCTCGTAGAGATAGTCTATTTTGGATGAAGAGGATTTACGAAAGGAAGGAGAAAGAGGAATAGTTACTATAAGAGGAGCATAAGTAGAAGGTTGTGAGGTAGAAGGAGTTGAAAGAGTATCTGTAATTAGAGTTTCTACAGTAAACATGTGCCGCTAGTCTTCAATCATACATATCATTCACCCTTTCAATGTCTGAACCTACTCCCTAAAAGGAGCCATAGCCCTAATTTTCTTCCGAAAGGTGACAATCATTTGCAAGAGAAATGAAAGAAAATGAATAATATATTTTGCGTGATTATTAAGGTTGGAGAACCAAAAAGTAAAATAGTCTAAATTCAAAGACAGAAAAACCATAAGTCCTGGTCACTAAGGGCTTATCGACAAGTTTTGAAGAAATTATAAAGTTAATTTTCCAAAAAAAAAAAGCATCCATGAATAAAGCACCACGAGACTGGCAAATTCACAGAATGGATAAAATATCTATAATTTTACTTAGGTGTGAACTTTAATTTTGTAGGGTTATCCTAGTAAATAATTTTGATCTCTCTTGGCGCAGGTCATGGAATAAAAGCCCAAATGCATATGAATCGAGGCAACCAACCAGACCAATAGACAAAAAATAAAATTTCACTAAAGATAAAGAGTGAGTGTCCTAGAAATTATCTATGAATATTTCATAAGCTAACCTAATGTTTGCAAGCAAAAAGGAAATTCCAGGGTAGCACCTAAAATCTACAGTGACAGGATAAAAAATAAATAAAATAAGATAAAAGGAAAAGAATGCCTACATCTCTTAAGGCAGATCTTGCAAGGTGATGTTATAGGTTATCGATCGTTAATGTGTCGCTAGCTGGAGGCCGAGCAAGATCATCTTCCCAGTCGTGCCCTTCAATGGGCTCACCTGTGCAAGCCCCCATTAGGATTGTAGCCGTTCTAAGACATCTAGTATCATGATGTCCGCATCAAGGAACTCCTCCTGGATATCGACCATATCATCATCACGATACTCGACCATGATAAACTCTCAAAAAATGAAGGGAAAGCCTAGAACTAAGTTTGAAGTTTTGAGAGAGAAAAGGAGGAGAGGGAGGAGGAATATCACAAATGAGGTGCAATGCGCTTTCAATGAGGTATATATAGTGGACTTGGGTTGTGTAGCCCAAGCTTATCTGTACAAACCACCACAGTCTATATAGGCCCTTTAGAGTGAGTACGCTAGAGATGGGCCTTATGAGCCCACCTTACCCTTTAACCCTTTTGGCCCTATTCCTCTTTGCCCATTGAACCCAATTATGCTTCTTTAAGCCTAATTCCCTTTTTTTTTTTTAGTACAAAAGCCTTACCTAAATCCCAAAGCAGCTAATTTATCAAAATGTCCCCCTTAATTTCTCAAAAAGCCTAAAACAACTAATTTACCAGAATACTCCTAGCTTCCTAGAGAGCCTTAGAACAACTAATTTACTTAAATACCCTTAACTTCTTAAGACACCTAAAGCACCAATTCGACAACATCATAAAAAAATCACTAAAGTACCCCTCACTTACAATAAAGCCTATCAAGGACAAATCAACATTGTAATTTATTAGCCAAATTGCCAGATTTTTTTCAAACATTCGCTAGAGCCAAGATATGTGAAAAATTACCAAAATGCCATCATTCCCTTTAAAGAACCCAAAGAATCCTCCAAGCTTCCTGATTTAAATCAAATTTACCAAATGCTCTTTAATGACGAACTTAACCTCCTCTAAGGCCTCAAAAATATTTCTTTGTCGTAGAAAAGTCAGAACCTAAGAAAACACTTCCTGTAGCATCTAGGCTAAGGCCCATTATTTTGAGATGGAAACAAACCCTTGTTATAGCCATAAGGGCTACAAAGATATCAATTCAGCCTTAGAAGTGCTGGAGAGGCTCAAATGACACTAGAACCACTTAGGGGCATTCCTAAGATAGAATCATCAGTCAAAAGGATTGAAATTCCTATAGAGAGAAGATTCAAAGACACTAGTGATTGTAAAAAGCCAATTGCCAAATACAAAATACTAGTACTTGCTAGATAGTAGTTATAATCACTTCAGTGCCTACTAGAAAACCATTGAAGCATATAAGAAACTTAGCCCCTGATAGAAAGCTATTGAGGCATACAAAACACTAGTACTTACTAGATAGCTGCTAAAATCGCTTTAGTGGCTTTCAGTGCCTATTAGAAAGCCATTGAAGCACACAAGAAAATCTAATACTTATTATAAGGCTGCTAAGGCATATGACACACTGGTATCTGCTAGAAAGCTGACAAAATCAATTCAATGCCTACTAAAAAGCTGAAAAAATATATAAGAATACCTGGTACCTGCTATAAAGTTGTCAGAACAAATTTTAGCACCTACTCGAGGAGCTGTTAAAGACTTGTATCCTTTGGTATCCTTACTAATGCTTACATTCTTTATATTGCTTTGTCGAGACTTTTTCAAATAGTCATTTCTCAAATGTTATTTTTCAAGCCCCACAAAGTAGGGGGTAAACTGTAAATATCAAATTTTAGATTTTCTAGATGTAGAGCTTGATGATGAAAATCACTGAATGCATCCTTAAAATGCAAAAATGAATTGCTAAAGAAAGAGATAAAAGCCTTAGGAAATAGGAGAAACTTGAAACCACGCCTAATGCCAGAAGCTAACGCAACAAAAACCATTTTAAGGTCTAGTGCATTCATCCATCACCTATAAATACCCATTCCATTTGAAGAGGAAAGAGGCTTGAAAAACTTTAATAAAACTCTACTAAAATTTAAAGTATACTTAGCACAATACCACTAAATCTTAACTTATCCCAACCCATTCCAAGGTAAAACAAGGCCTTAATCTTGAATCTCTTGTGCATTCCTTAGCATTTTGGAGGATATTGAATACATGGTATGCCTCTGAGGGCAAAGAAACATTAAAGGAAACATCCAAAGTCCTTACTGCCCTAATTCTTCTTTCCCCTTTTCTTTTCCTTTCTATTTTTAAAAACATAGAATTTGGGGGCTATACAACCTTAATGTAGGTTATATAACTCACCATTCTAGACTGTACAACTCTAATATTGGGTTGTACACCCTTAGTTTCTTGGGCACAATCTTATAAAACCCTTTTTTTTAATTTGGGTTTCTTTTAATTAAGATAATTTTTATGTTTTTTTAATCACTTTAGTGGTAGAACAGGGTAAGGTTAGATAGCCAAGGACTCCATATTCATTTCAAAATGGAGTTTGATAGGTTATAAAATTATTTTTATGGTTCATTCAATCTTAGTGTTCATGTTCTTCCATGTTAGTTTAATGATGATTTTAATTATCTTTAATCACTTTAAGGCAGTGGCCAAGTAAGGAACCTATGATGTTAAAGATCTTGAGAGCTTCTCTTGTGTTTATATTTATACTTAAAGTATGTGAATAGTATCTTAGCCATTTATCCCTTCTTTGATTTACATTCAACCCTCTTGATTGTTAGTATTGCCTACAGATGCTAAGCTCTTTATGAGCGGTGAAAGGCCTATCATCTCCCTATTTTTAATAACTATTGCTCTAGCCCTTCAACATCCTCTAAATATGCCTTGCATTGTATGTTCATCTCTTTGATTGTTCATGATTCATGCATTTTGATTCTATTTGCTTACTGATTTATGATGTGGGAGTATCTTTATTATGGACTTAAATGCATACTTAGACACCTTTTGCATGAGGAAAATGGTAATATATGTTATATCCATTCCTTGTGCTCTGAGTTTATTTAATTTGCCTTATGTTTATTTCATTTAGTAATTCATTATTTTCCTTTGGATATTGGTGTTCTTGCTTGAGTTAGACTATGAATATGGTCTTATTCATCATCATAAGTAATTGGGGATGAGTGTGATGTGAATAGATGATAATGTATGATAAATCCTGATGCCATGTCACATGCCCCCTTTTCCCTCTCGATTATGTATGGTGTGGATGAATGAATAGGGGAATGCATGATAATCTTTTGCCATGATGCATGACCTCACTCCCCTTTGGTTTGATGGAATGATTTGATTAGCTTGTTTGTGCTAGAAGCATGCTTAGGACCGTTAATTAGACTAATCAATAACTTAGTTACAATATTAAAAGTGAACCAAAGATACACAAAGGCTAAGTTCAAATATCCAAGCAGTTTGGGGTGCCTAACCCCTTCCCTAAACTATACCAAATTTTTGAACCCTACCTCTAATAGGATTAAGATGAAATGGGCCTTTTAATTGAGTTAGAT
Organism: Omphalea diandra; assembly: GCA_949677035.1. Classification (NCBI taxonomy): domain Eukaryota; kingdom Viridiplantae; phylum Streptophyta; class Magnoliopsida; order Malpighiales; family Euphorbiaceae; genus Omphalea; species Omphalea diandra. Next base: position 560 of record CATIWR010672587.1, on the reverse strand, counting down.
TAGGTTCAGATTTTGCATTCCCTGAATTTTTGTCCTGAACAAAGTTGGGTGGCAACTCCATATTTCTTAGATATGTACCAACATGTCATCCTATATTTTGGTCCTTTGATGACCACTAATTTAGATTTAAGGCTTTGAAATCACGTAAAGCCTAAACAGACTCCTCGTTGGTCCAATTGTATGTTATTTTTTAGGGTTATTAGCAATGTAAAGACTTTCATCCTCTCGATCCCTCATTGATCTATAAAAGGATGAAGTCACAAGCAAGATTATACTAGTTCGAGCAAAGCCACTCAAAGTGCTTATAATAACATTTCCCCACTCCTTTTTAATGAAAATATCCCTTATATAAACATAATTTAATCCCATTTCTTTTTGTTGTAGTTATCCCCCATATAAATGCTTATGTATTCCCTATCTTCCGTTGCGAAAATGCTTCCACTTCTTATACAAATACCCTTATATATCCCCTGTCGCTTTTGTTAAAAGGATCTTTCACTTATTTTATATCTTTTTTATCAATGCAAAGAGTTATATATATATATATATATATATATATA
>CATIWR010672318.1:0-15561 GCA_949677035.1 Omphalea diandra | reverse complement strand
GTTCCATGCGTGTTGTATTTGATCTAGGTGGAAAGACTTACAATTTATGTGGTAAGTTTAATTAGGATTCTTTTTGTTAGTTCTTATATTTGGTTTTTTTTTTTTGTTTTCTTATAGGTGTTGATTCGAGGACGAATCCTCTTAAGGAAGGAGGGAATGATGCAAACCGCCAAGGCTAAAGCAAAAGATCCACTTCAACTTCAATGCCAAATCATAAAGGGAAGGCTAAAGAAGTTTAAGGATATAATTGGAGCATTCATACAATAAAGAATTACACTTTGATTAGCCCAAGAAAAGCAAAAGATGCGTGAAGCCAATTAAAAGATGATGAGAGCTTAAACTCTTCAAATGGAGCACTTAACTTAATACAATGGAGCCCAACTTATGGAGAGCATCCAAGCATGACCCAATTCGGCCAAGGCATGTAAAAAGAAGCCCAAGGCATGTAAAAGGAAGCCCAAGTAATGTAATAAAGGAAATAAAGCCCAAAGTCAAAGATTCTTACAAGATTTCATTAGTTGGCAATATTTTCTAATGCCATTAGGATTTCCTCATTAGGTTGAATCCTTTTCCTTTTCTATTTAGGAAGAGTTGTTCTTTAGTTAGGAAATTATCTTGGTCTAATCTTGTAGACCAATCATAATGTTTCTTTAGTTTTCCTATTTAGCTTAGGATTGCCTTTTCCTTATTACATTAGGAAATATTGAATTCTGTTAGGGAATGTAAACCAAATCTTAATTGATTTTGGATTAAGCATTGTAAGGCTATAAATACCCCTCATATTCTGCTAAGAGGGAATAAATAATTCAATCAACATTATTATTGTTAGCAATTTTGCTTGTGAGATTAAATTCTCTTATTGAGTGGACTTGGTGAGATTGTTGAGTGAAGACTTAATAATTTCACAAACTTGTTAATTCTGATATTAAATTGGCTTGGTTAATTTAAGGTTTGAGTTAACATAACTTTGAATCTTTATAACTTAGGTTGCTAGAAACAAGTTTTCTAGAGGTCTAGTTGGGATTTGAAGATAAAAAATCCAATTCTTGGTTTGATCGATTTTGGGCAACTATTCTTTAGCATATGGGTAAGGATCAATCCAACCTTGTTTGTATCAGTTTACGTCTAGGTAGTTTAAACTACTATCTTTAGTTTTCTTCCTTTTGTTTTGTTTTCATTTGTTTTATTCTTTCCCTTTGAATATAGTTACTTTGCTTCGTGTTTTGTAAGTTCGTTAAGATTAGAAGAGTTCTTTACAAGTTGTTTTAGTGTGATTGAATTCTAATTTGACCTAAATCTTTCAAATCTAGTATTTTGTGTTCAATTGAATGCTTTTTACAAATTGCAAGCTTTAATTTTCTTTAAAGTTTGCGTGTGGGCAATTTTAATTATTATCTTAATTTTTCTTCCTTTTGTATTGTTTCCATTTATTTTCTTCTTTCCCTTTTTGATGTAGTTATTTACCTTATTGTTTTATAAGTTGTTTGGATTTAATGAGTTATTTGTAAGTTGTTTAAGTGAGATTGAATTTGAATTTGATTAAAACTCTTTCAAATCCATTATTTAGAGTTAAATTCAAAGCTTTTTTCCAAATTGCAAGCTCTAATTTTCTTTAAAGTTTGTGTGTGGGTAGTTTTAATTAGTATCTTTTGTTTTTTCCTTCCATTTTATTTTCATTTGTTTCTTATCTCTATTTTGATTATAGTTGTTTTCATTGTTGTTTTCTAAGTTATTTGGAATTAGAAGAGTTGTTTGCAAATTGTTTAGGTGAGATTGAATTCTTATTTCACCTAAAATCTTCTAAATCCTTTATTTTGAGTTCAATTCAAAGCTTTTTGAAAATTATAAGCTCTAATTTTCTTCATAGTTTGTGTGTGGGTAGTTTAAATTACTATCTTTAGTTTTCATTCTTTCATTTTGTTTCCATCTTTTCTTCTTTCCATTTTGATTATAGTTGTTTTCCTTGTTGTTTTATAATGTATATGTGTTTGAAAGAGTTGTTTGCATGTTGTTTAAGTGAGATTGAATTATAATTCCACCTAAAATCTTTCAAATCCAATATTTTAAGTTTAATTCAAAGTTTTTTGCAAATAGCAAGCTTAAAATTGCTTTAATGTTTGTGTATGGGTAGTTTAAATTACTATCTTTAGTTTGCTTTCTTCCCTTTTCTATCTATTTTTTCAATCTATTTTGATTATAGTTGTTTTGTAAGTTATTTGGGATTAGAAGGGATGTTTGCATGCTGCTTAAGTGAGATTAATTTCTAATTCGAAAGAAATTCTTTCAAATCCCTTATTTTGAGTTCAATTCAATGCCTTTTTTTAAAAAAATTACAAGCTCTTGCGTAATTTAAATTACTATCTTTAGTTTTCTTCCTTCCAGTTTGTTTTCTTTTGTTTTCTTCTTTTTGTTTGGATTCTAGTTATTTTGCTTCTTATTTTACAAGTTGCTTATGATTAGAAGAGTTGTTTGCAAGTTGTTTAAGTGAGATTGAATTCTAATTCGACAAAAAATCTTTCAAAATTCATTATCTTAAGTTTAATTAAATGTTTTTTTGCAATTTTCAAGCTCTAAGTTTCTTTAAACTTTGCAAGTGGGTAGTTTAAATTACTATTTTTAGTTTTCTTCCTTCATTTTTGTTTTTGTTTGTTTTCTTCATTCTGTTTTGATTCTAGTTGTTTTGTAAGTTATTTGGGATTAAACAAGTTGTTTGCAAGTTGTTAGGTCTAATTGAATTCTAATTCAACTTATAATCTTTTAAATCCATTAGTTTTTATTCAATTCAAAGCCTTTCATAAATTACAAGCTCTAATTTCTATCAAAGTTTGCATTCAGGTAGTTTAAATTACTATCTTTAGTTTTCTTCCTTCCATCTTGTTTTAGTTTCTTTTCTTCTTTCCATTTCAATTTTGTAAGTTGATTTGGATTAGAAAAGCTATTTGTAAGTTGTTGAAGTAAGATTGAATTCAAATTTGAACTAAACTCTTTCATATCCATTATTTTGAGTTTAATTTAAAGATTTTTACAAATTCCAAATTCTAATTTTCTTTAAAATTTATGTGTGGGTAGTTTAAATTACTACCTTCAGTTTTCTTCCTTTAGTTTTTTATCCATTTGTTTTCTTCTTCTCATTTTGATTCTAGGTGTTTTGTAAGTTATTTGGGATTAGTCAAGTTGTTTAGGTGTGACTGAATTCCAATTTGACATAAAATCTTTTTTTTTTAGTTCAATTCAAAGCATTTCATAAATTACAAGCTCTAATTTCCATTAAAGTTTGCATCTAATTTTCTTCCCTCCACTTTATTTTCATTTGTTTTCTTCTTTCTACTTTAATTCCAATTATTTTCCTTATTTTTATTAAAACTCAAGGTTCTAAGTCTTGTTTTAACAATCACAAACTTGTCAAAAAACTAACTCTTGTCAAGTTATTTATGTTAGAACTGTTAGGTACATTAATTCCTTGAACTATGATGATTGGAGAATAATCACAGCTGAAAACTCAATGTATTAGAGAGTAAAGGTCAAGGCAAACTCAGCTTCACAAACCCACGGGTGTTGACTTTTCCAACATACATTGCAAACCTAGCAACAGGCATTGGAGAAACACTTCAACTTAAGTATAGCTTTTTAGACCTTCCAATGGATGTTATCCATATTCCTAACAGGCATTAGACAATTACTCTGACATGGCTAAGCACATTAAACTTCACAATGGGCATTGATCATGCCCTCAACAAGCATTGCATTTTCATAACAAACATTAGACAAAGTGCCTTAGATTGAGCAAAACTCTTCATAACTCAAAATGGGCATTGGTCCATCTCTGCAGGAGTTGAAAAGCCTTTAAATTAAGCCAAAGACTTTGGACCCCTCCCCCTCCCCCCCAATAAGTCACTATCATTGTTTCAACAGGTGTTGAGCAGATTCAACAAGCATTGGAAGTTCACAAATAGGCATTGGATAACTACCCCAATTTGAGTTATAAGCTCTGGACCCCTCAATGAGGGACTCTTATATCTCAACAAACATTGAATATGCTGCCAACAGACATTGAAAATCTTTCAGTAGACATTGAAGGACAGATGTAGACCTTGAAAAAAATAGAGCATCAAGTTCATGGATTCTAGGAATCAACAACAGGCATTGATCCTACTCCAATAGGCATTGAAGTTTAAAAGTAACGACCATTGATTTTATTTAATAGTCATTAAAGAAAAAGTGAAATAAGCCTTTGTAAAAGTCAAAAGAGGAGCCTTAAGTCAAGTTCTCTCTAGCAGTTAGTCTCAATGGGCATTTGGATAGAGCCAACGGTTGTTAAGAGTGCAGTTTGCTTAACAACCACTCATTTATGTGAAATCAATGATGGTTATTGCATTAGGAATGGGCATTGATAGTCTACAGTAAAATGAAGTGAGATCTTTTTTTTTCTAATGGTTAGTTCTTTGTTCATGAAATAAAAGGACTCACTCTCAACAAAAATGCATATTTAAGTGAGTATTCTATTATGAAAGCTTTTATTAATAAAAAAAAGTGAACAAAGAGTGATCTAGCAATCAAAATAAGTTGATTTTGCAAAGCTTACAAAAGCTATCTTCAAAAATAGAGTTTAAAGGAAAAGCTTTTTAGAAACTCTTTGCATATTCTCAACCACATTAAGCATACTTTGTAAGAAGTACTTTTAATGTCTTTTATTGCTTGAGTGAAAAAGTGTTTCCTCTTTCTTTAATTATTGTATTTATTTTAAAGAAACCTTAGATTGAGAAACCTTAAAACTAGATCTTATGAATGGTTTAAAGTAGCACTTAGAAACTACTTTGGGTTAAGGTTCAGTTGTATTTGTAAAACTACTTGTAAGAGGTTGATAGAGCTTGAGAATCTATAACTTGTAAAGCTTTGGTAGTGCCTATAAACTTACCTTTGTAAAGGTTGTTGATAACACCTTAAGTTGTTAAGATAGTGAAGGCTTTAATGGAAATACTAGACTTAAGGATGTAGGCTGGTTGTACCGAACCTCTATAAATCTTGTGTCTTGATTCTTTATCTTTTCAAAACTTAGTTTTAGTTATTAATTTTTGTCATTGCCCTATTCAACCCCCACTTCTTGGGCACCTAGGGACAATATCAGCGCTAGTCTCCTTATCAAAGCTTAAATGCATAGAGCAAAGATCATGGCAAGTCATGAAAAATCATAATCCATCCACAAGCGTCCATTATTCAAAGGAGATGACTATGGATATTGGAAGAATCATATAAAGATCTTCCTTGATAGTGAAACCATTGAGCTATGGGAAGTTGTTGAGGAAGGAAGAGAAGTTCCAATAAAGCTAGTTAGAGATGTTCCTGTAGCTAAGCCAAAAAGTAAATGGATTGTCGAAGAAAAAAAGGCAAACCTAAAGAATATAAGAGCAATGCATGTTCTCTTCTATGCAATCCATAAATCTCAGTATGTTAAGTTGCAAATGTGTGCATCAGTTAAAGAAATATAGGACATATTATAAATCTAGAATGAAAGAACCGATGAAGTAAAGAAAAAGATACAAATGTATATGAAACATTTGTATGCCAACCTAGTGAAACTATTACTGAGATGTATAACAGATTTGTAAACATTGTGGGGACTCTCAAGAACTTGGGGAAATCATATACAAATGAGAACATGGTAGCGAAAATTTTAAGAACACTTCCCAAAGATAAGTGGGAAACTAAAAAAATAGTTATAGAGGAAGCCAACAAACTGAAAGTCTTGTCGCTTGATGAGCTTATGGGAAAGCTATTGGCTTATGAGATCACTCTTGAGAAGCCTACTGAAAACACATGGATGAAAAAGAAAGACTTAGCATTGAAAACCAAAAAGGTAGGTTTTGAAACTCCCTCTACTTCTTACTTACTAACTTATTCCTCTTTTAATGATGATGAAGATAGTAGTGAAGATGAGCATCTTGCTTTCATCACCAACCAAGTAAAGAAGTTTCTTTCAAACAAAAGGGTAGAAAGGCAAGGAACTATATAAAAAAGGCACCAATAGTCAATTCACCTACTATAGATGCAGTGAGAAAGGGCATATAAAATTAGACAATCCTAAGATAAAATAAAGCAAACTCCCTTCTAGAAAGTACACCTTCAAGAAAGGAAAGGAAGTGTACAAAGCCACATGGGATGACACTAGTGATTCCAAACCTAATAAAGATGAAATAAGAAAGGAGCTAGTTAATCTCTATCTCATGGCAACTAAGCAACAATCAAATGAATCCTCAAGTGAACACACTTCCAACATGATAATGATAGTAATGGTGATAAAAAGGTAAATTCTTTTGACTCTTACTCGAGAGATAAGTTATGCTCTATAATCCTTGAACTCACTGTGAGCATTGAGACTCTCAAGTCTAATACCTATTCTCTTAAAAGAAAGAACAAATCCTTAAAAGAAAGTTTTAAGAATTAAGAAACAATAGCTAAAGAGGTAGAGTCTCTCACAACTAAGAACCTTATACTAAAGGAAAATCTCAATAAGTTCACTAAAAGAAGGGAGAAGTTAGATTCCATCATTGGGATTCAAAGAAGTCCATCTATCAAATATGGATTAGGTTATAATGTCAGTACTTCAATGGCTCCCTCCTTTTCTCAAATGGTCTTTATTAAGGCCAAAGAGAATAATGTTTCTAACTATGTTATGAAGCAAAAAGTTTCTAAAAAGGGAAATGCCACTAATAATGGCTCAAGAAGGAAGTCTCAACATAACCACACACAATTGAAAAATACTTTGCATAGATCAAATTATGCCTATATGTATCGCTCTTACAAGCCTAAGAGGCAAGTTGTGAAAAGACATAAAAATTGCATAATTATGGGAATAGACACACACAACACAAGAGAATTCCTCTTATGAGAAATACTCCTAGACACATTACTCAAAGAAGCTACAAGTCTAAGAGACACTATATGCAGATACACCTAGAGGTAGGATATTAGCTCACTTTGATGGTGAATGTTTCTATTGTGGTATATATGTCCACATTGCCTATCATTGCCAATCTAGAAGTCATGATGAGTAGTTGGGAAGAGCTAACCTCTTAGGACCCAAAAAGGTTTAGGTACCTAAGATTTAATCTTCCTTATTTTGTAGATGTGCTTAAAATCCTAAGTTGGAGAGCAAGAGTGCTATCTTAATAGTGATTATTCACAACACATGACAGGACAAAGGAAGTTCTTCATATAGTTAGAAAAGATTAAAGGTCTTGGAAATGTATCTTTTGGGGACAATGGCAAAGCCAAAATTGTCTACATAGGTAAAGTTGGTAAAGATGATGACTTAACTATCCTTGATAAAGTATTGCTTATTGATGAACTCAAGCACAAGTTGCTATGCGTAAGTTAGTTGTGTGATAAAGATCTTAAGGTTATGTTTTATCCAAAAGAATGTTACGTGTCAAGGAAGAGTGACAATAAAATTATGTTCATTAGTAGAAGAGTTCATAACATTTATATAATTGATTTAAATTCTCTTGCTAAATAGAATCCAAAGTGTTTAGTCTCCTTAGTGGATGATGGTAAAACCTAGCATAGAAGGCTAGGCCATGTTAATATGGAAGTCCTCAATAAGTTAAAGAGAAGAAACTTGGTTGAAGGTCTATACAAAATCAAGTTTACAAAGGAAGGAGTGTGTGAAGCATGCCAAAGAGGTAAACAAATTAAATCCTCATTCAAATCCAAGAATAAGGTAAGTTCTTCTATACCATTGCAGTTGCTTCAAATGGATCTTTTTGGCCTTACTAGAATATCTAGCTTGGGAGGTAGACATTATGCATTTATCATAATAGATGATTACTCTAGATATACTTAAGTATTGTTTCTCCTTCACATGGATTCTTGTTTTGATGGATTTAGAACCTTTGCCAAAAGAATTCAAAATATATTAGGAGTGACCATGGAGGAGAGTTTGAGAATGCTAAGTTTTATAGCTTATGTGATAAGTATGGTATCTCACATAACTTCTCAACTAATAGAACACCACAACAAAATGGTGTGGTAGAAAGGAAGAATAGAACTCTTCAAGAAATGGGTAGAACCATGTTGAATGAGTGCAATCTTCCTAAGTATTTTTGGGCTGAAGCTATAGACACTTGAATATATGTCTTGAATAGAGTCTTAGTGAGACCCTTATTGAAGAAAACTTCCTATGAGTTATGAAACAATAGATATCCCAATATTTCATATTTTGGAGTTTTTGGTTGTAAGTGTTTTATTGTAAACACTAAAGACAACCTTAGCAAGTTTAACTCTAAGTATGATGAAGGAATTTTCCTTAGATACTTTACTATTTGCAAAGGGTATAGAGTCTTCAATAAGAGAACACTTGTAGAGGGGTTTATGCATGTTGTATTTAATGAATCTGACCCCACTTCTTTATAATAAGAAAAAGATATTGATGATCTTGTAGGTCCTATGAGTGAGCTAAACATTAAAGAAGAAGGAAAGAATGTGGAAAAGGTATAAGGCATGAGAAATGAAAGAAATGAAGATTCATCTCATCCTACTCCTAGTGAAGAGCAAATTCAACTGGAAAAGGATTGAATTTTTAAGAAAGATAACCCAAGTGATCTTACCATTGATGATCCCTTAAATTATGTAATAACTGGATCATCTTTTAGAAATGCATGTAGCAATCTTTCTTTTATATCCTTTATTAAGCCTAAGACCATAGATGAGACCATTAGAGATGAACATTAGGTTTTTGCTATGTAAGAAGAACTCAAACAATTCAAAAGAAACAAAGTGTGGACTTGAGTTCCTAAACTAGATCTCATTGTCATTATATTATTAGAACCCAATAGGTATATAGAAACAAACTTGTTGAACATTGAGTCATTGTCAGGAACAAGGATTGGTTAGTAACTAAAAGGATATAACCAAGAAGAAGGGATTAACTTTGATGAGACCTTTGCACTTGTAGCTAGACATGAAGCCATTAGAATTCTACTTGCATTTGCATCTCACATGGATTTCAAGTTATATCAAATGGATGTCAAAAGTGCTCTCCACTATAGTTACATTGATGAGGAAGTGTATGTTGAACAACCTCTTGGTTTTGAAAGCCATTACTTTCCTAATCATGTGTTCAATCTTACTAAAGCCTTGTATGTCTTGAAGCAAGCATATAGACATTAGACATCACTTTTCTTAGGGATCATACTAATAATGAAAATATTGTGTTAGAATTTATTGATACCATCAATTGGTAAATATTTTCACTAAATCCCTTTGTGATGAAAGGATACATTTCATCAGAAGAGAACTTAGTATTATTGATGTAAATACTTTGGAATAGCTTCAAATAGGTTTACCTCATTCTCAATTAATTTATAATCCTTGTTGTTTGTGATGATATTTTATCACTATTAAAGTCTTTAGATTCAATAAATAAAGATTTTAATTATGTATGATGTTGATAAAACTATCTAAATATTAGTTCAATTCATGTTCATTTCATTAAATTTAATTGATAACATTCATCAGCTAAGGTTTCAAAAATAGTAGTGTCATTGAGAAATTTGTTTTAAACTAAGTTTTTGTTTTTGTAACATGGCCAATGGTCGTTGCATATCTTATAATGACCGTTGTGTTATATATAAGTTTTTCTTTTTAATTATGCTAGTCTCAACAATTATTGCGTGTCCCCAATGATTTGTCATCATATCAATGGTCGTTACGAACCAACCACCATTATTGGCTAATGAACTCCTAGAAGACCAAGCTACCAGTCATGTCCAATAGCCATTGCCTAACTTTAACCATTAAACATTCCTAATGGTCATAATTTTTTTAAATGGGGAACCCATTAAATTTCTATTTAAATCCCTTAGACCCTAAAATTAGTTTTACTTTTTGCCATTGCCTTGCTTTCTCTTTATCTCTCTCTCTCTCTCAAATTCTATTACAAATTTATGCTTTTTGCTTGCATCAATCCCTTAAATCACTTATGATACTCCAATCTAATTCCACTAAGAGATTCAAACATCCTACTAGGAAGAAACCTCAACCTTCCTACACTTGCTTTAACTCTAAACTAAAAAGAATCTTGCTTTTATTATTGCTCAATAAAAGAAGAGGAGTTCAGGACCTTCAAACTTGGAATCACAGTAAAAGAAGACGGCTAAGACATTCTAAGAATCTAAAGGCAAAGGGAAGTCACTAAAATATTGCACTTTTCAAAACTAGGTTCAAAGCCTTCAACTGATCTTTTAGGTCAACAATTTCACTTTAAAGATGAAAAAGAAAAGCTCTTAGCTTAAAAACTATTAAAACGACAACTTAGAGGTGGACAATTCCTAAAATGGAATGGTTTGCAAAGATACAATTTGGTAGAGAAAGTTGAAGATTTGTTGATAGGAATAGGATGGGAATTTTTTTGCCACATCAGGGAACCATCTTACTTGGAGCTTACTATGGAATTCCTCACTACCTTAGAAGTTTTAGAGAATGAATATGATGTTTATGCTGATATTGGAATAATTAAGTCTAGGTTTTTGGAAAGAAATACAAGATCAGGCTAAAGGACTTGGCTAGGTGTTTAAATGCTACCAACACTAGTTTGACAGAGCCTTCTCTAACCTTTAAAGTAGATGTCAACCAGTTTTGAAAGTCCATAACTGATGGAACACGCAATTACAACAATAATATTTGTATGGCTTAAAAGATCAAGAGACAAGTTTTATGGATTGCCCACAGGTTCATTACTTGGAATATAAATAGAATGGGACAATTAAATGGCAGCTGCACCATGATGGACTTATTTTACCTCTGGTGCATGAAGAACAAACAAAAGGTGAACACACCTTAGTTGCTACTGTGAGAATGGATAGCCAAATTGACAAGCCCAGTGCCTTCGTGATGGCTCACTACATCTCAAAGATTGCAAAGTTTGTGAAGACCATCCCCCTACTGAGGCAGAGCTTAAGGATTATGATTTTGTGTTAGAGAAGTTGCTTGACAATGAGCCCATTTAAGAGAAAATGTTGTTGAGCATGGGGATTCTACAAAGATTAGACACTAGGTTGATCAAAGAAAGTGATTAAGGAAGGAGAAGTTCCTCAAAAAGAATAGGACAATAAGAACATTAAAGAAGCTACTAAGGTAAAGGTTGCAATAATAGAAGGATAAGGAACTAGTACACCTACTACATCTGCTCTATCTCTCTCTCTCCCTTTGAGTAAATAGTGTTTGAGTAACTGAAAGTACTCACCGCTACTGCAAAAAGAGTCGAGGACTCTTTCACTTCTCTTCAACAACAAGTGAACCAGCTCAAAGCTAAGCTGAAAAATGTGAACCAGACCCTTTATTGGATTGTGGAAGGATTGAAACTATAACCTGGAAATCTAAGTGAAAAAAAATAGTAAATGGTTCCACTTAAGCATAAAGACACTCTTCCAAGCAACAAGATCCCTCATAAAAGGCTAAAGAACCTACACAACCATTAGAGTCTAAGAATAAAGAGCAACTCAGAGAGTCAAAATTTCCCTTAGAACCTCAAGATCAAAACCATATCTTTTGTCCTTATAGGCCATCTGCATAGTTATTATCTTTTATTTTTTTCTCCTTTTGTTTATTTTAGTTTAAAAAATAGTTGATGATTAGATAACATATCTTTTTCTATGTAAAGTACATTGTTGTTTACATTCCCTTGCAATGATTATATGGCTCATTTATGCTATTTTGTTCGATTTCTTACTTATTGTTTGCTTTTTTTTGATAATGACAAAGGTAGAGAAATATGAAATAAAATGGTGCATATAGTATGAACATGTCTTATGAGGGAGCAAAATGATGAATCATGGTTGATGAATCATACCAAGAGAAATCGTAGAACAAAAATCAAAGGGAAACATGACAAGTCTTGCATGACCTTAATAGAATAAGAGAGAGTTAAGATATGATCCTTGAATCATACTCATTATTTCAATAGTATTAAGCACATTCAATAGACATTAGAAGTTCACCAATGGGCATTGGAAAATTGCCCCGGTTTTAGCTATAAGCTTTGGATCCTTCAATGAGGGCTCTCATATCTCAACTGGCATTGAATGTGTTGCCAACAGGTATTAAAAATCTCCCAACGGTCATTGAAGGACTTATGTAAACCTTGAAAAAAAAAATTAGAGCATTAAGTTCGTAGATTCTATGAATCAACAATAGGCATTGATCTTCCTCATATGGGCATTGAAGTTTAAAAGTAATGACCATTATTTTTATTCAATAGTCGTTGAAGAAAAAGTGAAATAAGGCTTTGTAAAAGTCAAAAGAAGAGCCTTAAATCAAGTTCTCTCTAAAAGCTAGTCCCAATGGGCATTTCGATAGAGCCAACAATTATTGAGAGTGTATTTTGCTTGATAACCACCCATTTTTGTGAAGTCAATGATCGTTAATGCATTAGCAATAGCAGTAGAGATTGCTCAACGAATATTGATAGCCTATAGTTATAAAATCAAGTGACATCTTCTTTTTGTAATTACTAGTTCTTTATTTATGATATAAAAGGAACCATTATTAATAGAAATATTTAGAGAACTATTCCATTAAGTGAGTATTCTATTATGAAAGCTTTACTTAATAAAAAAGGTGACCAAAAAGTGATTTACCAATCAAAAGAAGTTGGTTATTCAAAGCTTGCAAAAGTTATCTTTAAAAATAAAGTTTGAAGGATAAACTTTGCAAAAACTATCTACACATTCTCAACCACTTTAAGCATAGTTTGTGAGAAGTACTTTTAGTGCCTTTATTACTTGAGTGAAAAAGTATTTCTTCCTTTTTTAATTATTGTATTTAGTTTGAGGAAACCATAGTTTAAGAAACCTTAAAAACTAGATCTTGTGAATGGTCTAAAGTAAAACTTGGAAACTACTTTTCGTTAATGTTTAGTAGTATTTGTGAAACTACTCATAAGAGGTTGATAAAGCTTGAGAATCTATCACTTGAAAATACTTAGTAGTGCTTGTAATCTTACCTTTATAAAGGTTGTTGATAGCACCTTAAATTGTCAAGATAGTGAAGACTCTTGTGGAAATACTAAAGGAGAGGACATTAGTTGGCTTTGCTGAACCTTTATAAATCTTGTGTCTTAGTTCTTCATCTTTTCAACAGCTAGTTTTAATTATTAATTCTTGTCATTGCCCTATCCAACCCCCTTTCTAGGGCACCTAGGGATAATAGTTTTGTTAGTTGTTTAAGTCATATTGAATCCTAATTTGACTTAAAATCATTCAAATCCATTATTTTGACTTCAATTCAAAGCTTTTTGCAAATTACAAGTCCTAATTTTCTTCAAAATTTGTGTTTAGGTAGTTTAATTTCTATCTTTTGTTTTCTTTCATTTAATTTTCTCCATATATTTTCTTCTTCCCATTTTGATTCTTGATGTTTCTATTGTCATTTTACAAGTTATTTAAGATTAAAAGAGTTGCTTGCAAGTTGTTTAAGTGAGATTGAATTCTAATTCAACTTAAAATCTTTAAAATCTATTAATTTTGAGTTTAGCTTAATGCTTTTTGCAAATTCCAAGATCTAATTTTCTTGAAAGTTTGCATGTGGATAGTTTGAATTACTACCTTTAATTTTCTTCCTTTCATTTGTTTTCTTCTTTCAATTTTGATTATAGTTGTTTTCCTTATTGCTTTATAAGTTGTTTTGGGTTTGAAGAGTTGTTAGCATGATGTTTAAGTGAGATTTAATTCTAATTCTACCTAAAATCTTTCAAATTTATTGTTTGGAGTTAAATTCAAAGCTTTTTGCAAATTGCAAGCTCTAATTTTCATCAAAGGTTGCATGTGGGTAGTTTAAATTACTATTTTTAGTTTTCTTCCTTTTATTTTATTTTAGTTTGTTTTCTTCTTTTCGTTTTGATTTTAGTTGCTTTTCTTATTATTTTGTAAGTTTTTTGGGATTAAGAGAGTTGTTTGCAAGTTGTTTAAGTGAGATTGAATTCTAATTCGACCTAAAATCTTTCATATTCATTATTTTAAGTTTAATTCAAGGCTTTTTGCAAATTTTAAGCTCTAATTTTCTTAAGAGATTGTGTGTGGATTGTTGAAATTACTATCTTTCATTTTTTCCTTTCCGTTTTATTTTCCATTATTTTCTTCTTTTAAGTTTTGGTTCTAGTTGTTTTCCTTATTGTTTTGTAAGTTGTTTGGGATTAGAAGAGTTTTTTGTATTTTATTTAAGTGAGATTTATGTTTTTTGTATTTTATTTAAGTGAGATTTATGTCTTATTCGCCTAATATATTTCAAATCCATTATTTTATGTCCAATTCAAGGCTTTTTGCAAATTGAAAACTCTAATTTTCTTCAAAGTTTGCTTATTGGTAGTTTAAATTACTTTCTTTAGTTTTCTTCCTTCAGTTTTGTTTAGGTTTGTTTTCTTCTTTCCATTTTGATTTTAGTTGTTTTTCTTGTTGTCTTGTAAGTTATTTATGGTTAGAAGATTTATTTGTAAGTTTTCTATGTGAGATTGAATTTGAATCCATCCTAAAATCTTTTAAATCCATTGTTTTGAGTTTAATTCAAAGTTTGTTGCAAATTAGATGCTCTAATTTTCATCAAAGTTTGCATGAAAAAAGTGTAAGTAACTATCTTTAGTTTTCTTCCTTCTATTTTGTTTCCATTTGTTTTCTTCCTTTGGTTTTGATTATAACTGTTTTTCTTATTGTTTTGTAAGTTTTTCAGGATTAGAAGATTGTTTGTAAGTTGTTTAAGTGAGATTGAATTTTAATTTGGCCTAAAATATTTCAAATCTATTATTCTAAATTAAATTCAAAGCTTGTTGTAAATTGCAAGCTTTAATTTTCATCGAAGATTGTTTATGGATAGTTTAATATTACTATCTTTAGTTTTTTCCTTTCATTTTATTTTTGTTTGTTTTCATTTTTTTGTTTTAATTGTAGTTATTTTCCTCATTGCTTTGTAAGTTATTTGGGATTAAAGTAGATGTTTGTATGTTGTTTAAGTGGAATTGAATTCTAAATTAACTTAAAATCTTTAAAATCCATTATATTGTGTTTAATTCAAGGCATTTTGCAAATTGTAGGCTCTATTTTTTTTTTTCAAAGCTTGCTTATGGCTAGTTTAAATTACTATCTTTAGTTTTCTTCCTTCCATTTTGCTTCAATTTGTTTTCTTATTTTTGTTTTTATTATAGTTATTTTGTAGTTGTTTATGATTAGAAGAGTTGTTTGCAAGTTGTTTAAGTGAGATTGAATTGTAGTTTGACATAAAATCTTCCAATTCTATTAATTTGAGTTCAATTCAAACATTTAGCAAATTGTTAGCTCTAATTTTCTTCAAAATTTGCATGTGGGTACTTTAGTTTTCTTCCTTTAATTTTATTAAGGTTTGTTTTCTTCTTTCCATTTTCATTTTAGATCTTTCCCTTATTGTTTTGTAAGTTATTTAGGATTATAAGATTTGTTTATAAGTTATTTAAGTGAGATTGAATGCTAATTCAACCTGAAATCTTTCAAATCCATTACTTTACATTCAATTCAAACCTTTTTTTTTTAATTGCAAGCTTTA
>CATIWR010672219.1:0-39063 GCA_949677035.1 Omphalea diandra | reverse complement strand
TATATATATATATATATATATATATATATATATGCGAATGAATCTGTGGCAGCTACAGAATCAGATTACAGATTTCTCTATCTCTCTTTTTTTTTTTTTTTGGCTTAGCCAATCTCTTGGCCTAGACATAAATAATGAGATTTTCAGTTTTTGTTCTCTTGCCAATACCTTGTTCTGCACATAAATAAGGTTTTAGGGTCAGATTTTTTTACTTTTTATGGGTAAAATTTTTTTTTGTCATTTTTTTAATATATATATATATTGAAACTAAGGGAGTTTAGAAAATTCCAAGAATCCTTTAGGACTTAAGAAAATTTTAGGAACTTTTTTGAAATTTTAGAAATATTAGGATACTTTCTTGAATTTAAAAAAATTTAGAATCCCTGAAATTTTAGCAATTTTTTGAGGACCCCTTTAAAGCTTTAGAAAATTTTAGAAACCTTATTGAAATTTTAAAAAATATAAAATCCCTTAAAATTTTAGAAAATTTCTTAAAATTTTACACATAATAAAAATAGTTTCAAAAAATATATATTTTTCCATAGAAATGAATGGCCCTACGTATTTAGTATCAATGAAATTTAATTTTTTAAATTTTTTGATCCATTCTACTTTTAATCAACGAGTTTCATTCAATTATGACATGCCTTATCTTCTTTTAAAAATCTTAATTTTTAAGTAAATCTCATTTTTTAACTCATTTCTTCGCTCAAGAAAGTGAATAAAAAATTTAATATACAAGTGATTTTTCCTCTGCATATTGACATATTATTTACATAGATTTATTTAATTATTGAACCACTTTATTTATTTATATTTATTTTTTTATTTTTTCTTAAAATTTTAAATGTTTACAATTTTCTCAATCTTTTAATTACCAATAAATAGATTAAATTTATTTAAATAATTATTTTTGCTCAGCATTTTAGGTATATAAATTTATTGACTTATATTAATTTTTATTTTAATACGTTATTATTAGTTAAAAACTTTTCATTTGTGTAATTTTTAAAAATTATGTATAACTGCTTGTGCATTGTTAATTAGCTTAAATATTTCACTAATATGAGCAATTTTTTAATATGCATGTAGATTGATGCATGAAATTGTAGATAGATGTTGTTTGAAGACAATATCCGAATCACTTGATAAAAATTTTAAATCTTATGAAGAATTACTAAAATAAAAAATAAAATGATCAATTTTATTTAATATTTCAAGATAAAATAAATAAACAAAATAATAAAAAGCAAATTATATAATCAAAATTTGCTTTTGATTTCCTATTTTGCCATGAAGTTTTAATTCTTAAATTTATTAATATTTACTTTTTGGGGGCTAATTAAAGAAAAAGAAGTTATTCTGAAATATTTAAAATCTAAAACAAAGCAAGTTACATTGAGCAAGATTATATATATAATAACTTAACGAAAGTTCTGACTATTTCTAAATCCTTAAACTTGGTTGGATTCAATGTTTGCAGCATACAATAAGTTTTTTTTTTTTTTTTTCTAAAAAAATGATAATACAGTGCTTATTGTAACATTAGATTGTCAAAATAATAAGCCTTTCATTATCTGATTGAAGGCTTATTTCTCCAACTCCATCCAGTCATCTAAATTTCACATTTGATAGTTTTCTTTTCTCCTCCTTTCCTCCTTTGTAATTGATATTACTCTTAACTCCTTATTTGGATTGGGGTCTTTGAAAAGTTGATAAATTTGGATTGAGATTTTTGAAAACTTGGCAGAAATTTTTAAGATTAAAAAACTCTTACACTTTATCTGAGAAGCTAATTCTCAAGATAAGATAAGGTTTTTAAAATGTCTAAAACATTCCAAAACCTTCATTTTCTTAATCCATCAATTTGGTGAGTTAAAGAGTGTTGATATTTTTACTTTATTTATTCTTAACTATTTTGACTTTTCTATTATATTCTTATTTTTTTAATTTATAGTTAGTCGTCTTCTTAAAACCTTCATATTTATAAGATATTTTAGTAATTTTAATATGAAACTTTCGTTAACTTTATCTTTCTAACCAAATAAAATAACTATAAACTATATTTCATCTTGCATTCTTTCCAAACAAAATAAAGTTACTTTACCTAACAATATTTTAAAAAAACTCATCTTATTTTACCATCTATTTTCTCTAATTGAGTTAACAAGTATATGTTAGACCTAACTTAGGTAAATTATATCATTGATCTTTATCCATATGTGACAGTAAAAGAAAAATCACGCGCTAATTTGTGTGTCCATGTCTTACGCACAACTTTCTTTCATGCACATTCTTTGTTTTTTGTTTCATTTTTCCTTATAAATGAGATTTTTGTACATTTTATATATTCTTTATAATTTTATTAATACAATATATAATTATATTATATTATTATAATTATATAATTTATATTATTATATGTAAATATTATATAAATTTTAATATATTTTAATATTATTTTATTAATAAATTATATTACATTATATTATAAATACATTATATTAATATATTATAGTAAATATTTATATTATATTATTATTTGATATTGTCAATATTTTGATAATATAGTTAAATAATTTTATATTGTCAATTTTTTTGTACTTTATAAAATTGATAAACACTATAGAATTTATTACTCTGATGCCCATTCTTTATATTTTTTTATTTTAACTTATATTTTTATAGTTCATTTTTTGTATCTATAATTTTTTTAAAACATTATTTAATCATAGTTATATTAAATTGCATTTAACTTTAATTTTAAACATATAATTTATTTATTTATTATATTTAATCATTTAAATTCTATATATTATATAAAAATATATTGAAGTGGATAAGGATTGAACTTCCCTTCCGATTATTCTTTATTTGGCAAATCTGGACTGAAGAAGACTGTGAATTACTGGCTTGTAATTATTGATATCATCATTTGGTGCGGAAGGATCTATAATAATAATAATAATAATAATAATAATAATAATAATACGTGAGTGATAAATTATTAATTTTAGTTTAATCATAAAATAAAATTAATTAAAGTAAATATCAAAATTAAATTATTAATTTATTATTTATATTAATTCATCCTTCTATTTTGACTTTATTAACTAAAATGTCTTGTTATTGCTTTTTCTATAAATTCATATAAAATGCCTATTTTACCATTTACTTTATATAAAATTTTCTATTATCACCAATTTATACAATATTTTGCTGAGAGAAAATAAAAGCTCATAAAAACACTCCTTTTTTTTATAATATTTTTTATTTAAAATTTTCTTTTCATAATTCTTTTTCATTTTTTATCGTTTTAATTTTTACAACCTTTTTTCTCTAATTATAAAAAATTTTTACTTTTTCATTTTAAAATCATAAAGTCTCGTTGGAATTGAAATATTAAAATTTATAAATTTTGAAATTCATAAAATTTAGAAATTTAAATTTTTAATAAATTTTTTATTTCATAAATTTTAAAATTGTAACTTGGTTATTATGTATATAAAATTTACTTTTATATCAAATTTATCATCTACTAAAATATGAATTTTTGCCAATTTTTTCATTTTAATAAACGAGAAATTTTATTCAATTTTTTAAAATTTTAAAATTGCCTTTAAATTCTATAAATTTTATATGCATAACAAATATGTTACAATTTTAAAATTTATGGAATAAAACATTCATTAAAAATCTATATTTTTTAATTTCATAAATTTCTAAATTTTAATCTTTCAATTTTAATGAAATTTTAAAATTTTAAGATAAAAAGAGATTGTATAATTAAAAAGAGATTATAAAAAGTTTTTATGATTGAGAAAAATAAATTGCAAAAATTAAAAGAGTAAAAAAAAATAAAATTATAAAGAGAAAATTTTATATAAAAAAATATGATATTGTAAATAGAATGTTTCAAATAGAAATTTCCCCTCAGGCCCAAATGATGAGAAAGGAAGTGGGGCAGAGGGGAAATTTCTAGTATTGTCTGCTCGGGTCAAAGCATTTTAATTTCACCCGTGACGTGGGTCGGCGACAGTGGGGTGGCGCACGGGATTGAATACTAGACATGCCAAATTCATTAATAGAGGTAAAATGGAACCCACTAACTACATTTCAACAGAACGTGCCAAAACCTTCCCTTCTTTCTCCTCTAACAAGTCACTACTCCACTACTCACATGCTCTATACCCAATTAAAAATTCCAAAAACCTCATCTACACTCTAATAGGTCACCTTTGTTACAATTCAAAAATACCCACTAGCTAATTTCGGTTGCTCAATGGTCACATTTTTAGTTTTTAACTTTTAAACAAGTATAAGCAATGTATCTTTGCTATGATTTTGATAATTGTGAAGGTGGAAGCATGGTTAGTGGGAGGATGGTGACATCCTAAATCTATAATCATGACAGGCATGAACATTGGGGAAGTGAAGGAGTATGGGCATTTACAAATACGTAGCTAGTCAAGATAACATCAATTCCACATTTATTTGATACTTAAAGTTTATTTAAGAGAATGTTTGATATTGTTATTCTGAAAATTAGATTTTTAGAATAAAAATATTATAAAATTTTTATAATTATAAATTCTTTATAATATGAGTTGTGTGAGTGAAAATTCTTATTAGTAAAAATTTTAAACATTAGAATTTTTTTAAAAAAATCTACAATCATTTTAGGAAAAAAAAATCTCTTTTAATTTCAATCTCAAAATTAGATTTTTATAATAATAATAATAATATCAAATATGCTTTAACTCCGCTTGTTTACATCTGCATGCCAATGAATTCAACTTAGAATAATTGAGCCATTAATTAATTATTGACTTAATCAAAAACAAGAAGCAATAGAGGGTCACCATTATAGGATAGGATAAGGCCAAGCATTAAAACTCAAAGTTCGTCTCCCTTAACAATTTTTGGAGTGTCAAAGAAAGAAATACAAACAATAAATGTGACATATTCTCAATTTTAATTGAGCTAAACAATGATTCTTTTTATCATAAAAATTGGTGATTAGATGGGAGTTCTACTTCTTTTGAATTATATAGAAGATAGAACTTGAAACTCACTCCCTTTGAAGGTTGAAGATGGATTATATCCGTTAATATGATGTAAATACAACGAAAAGGAATCAAAATAGAGTCACGAAAAACGTTGCTTTGCTTCTAAGAACGACAAACAAACTTGCAAGCCATACACCACAGTTACAACTCTCTAAATCTCTCCCCTATAAATACACTCCCTTTGTCACCACCACCATAACAGCACAACGAATCCCATATAGAATTTCTCAACAATGGAGTTGTTGAAAACAGGTCTCATGAAAACTCGAGTAATACCCTAAGACAATTCCTTTTTTATTTTTTTTTCTCTCCCTTCATTATCTCACTAGGTAAACGCAAGCAGCTAGCTTCATGGTTCTTGAAATGTATCTTCTTTCATTCCAATTAACCCCTTTCACTAATTTTGCAGGTGGGCGATATAGTTTCAGTGTTGATAGTGTTGGCATTACTGGGTTCAAGGGGAGCAGAGGGCAGAAAGGCAAGGGTTTTGGACTCCTTTGAGTACAATGGTATGAGCTGCAGAACTCATAGTGCATCAATAACAGATTTTGGTGGAGTTGGGGATGGGATTATATCAAACACTAAGGCATTTCAAGATGCTATTAATCACCTCAGTCAATATGAGTCAGATGGTGGTTCTCAACTTTATGTCCCTGCCGGAAAATGGCTCACCGGTAGCTTCAGCCTTACCAGTCATTTCACTCTCTTCCTTCACAAGAATGCTGTTCTTCTTGGTTCTCAGGTTTGGCCTTTTTTAACTCGTAAATTTCTAAAAGTTATACCTTTCTTTTTGTTAATAATGAGGCTCTCACTAGGCAGAATCCACAGACGGATTAGTTTTCTAAGATGAAGGTTATTGGGCCAATGAGCCCATACTTCAGCGATATTTGAGTAGGTTTTTTCCCATTCAAGGAGAAATCCGAAGCTGAATTAACCCAAATAATAATAATAATTTTAAAGATAAAGGTCAATAGTGTCGCGGTAAGAACTTTATAAACCAAGAAAGAACTCATCCGAATATCACTTTTGCCTTTTAACATTTGGAAGCGTATTTCGTTACTTTAACTATGGAACTAAATTTGTCTAGGACCTGAAGGAATGGCCAACGTTGAAACCTCTGCCCTCTTACGGGCGAGGAAGGGATGCAGCAGCTGGAAGGTACGCCAGTCTCATATTCGGAACAAACCTCACTGATGTTATTGTTACAGGTAATTAAAAAGTAACAATGAATTAACAGAAAATTTTGCAGCTTTCACCGCTAATTAAGCAACAGTTAAATATTGTTAACTGCGGAGAATGTTAAACGCAGGGGATAATGGCACAATTGATGGTCAGGGTGCATTCTGGTGGCAGCAATTCCACAAAGGCAAGCTTAAATACACCAGACCTTACTTGATTGAAATCATGTTCTCAGAGAATATCCAAATTTCAAATCTGACACTTCTAAATTCCCCATCATGGAATGTTCATCCCGTTTACAGCAGGTACTCTAAATCTCAACATTATTTCATGTGTAGCATCTCTCTCTCCCTCACTTTTTTTTGGTATTTAGGGTAAGAGATAATTTCTCTCTTTGTAAAATTGCAGTAATATTCTCGTGCAAGGAATTACCATTATTGCTCCTGTTACATCTCCGAACACTGATGGCATCAACCCAGGTTGATTTAGTCTCAAACTAATCAAATATTTAACCTGCAATCACGAATAGCTATGTAACAAGGAAAAATTAATTTCCTAATACTTGCTAATTTTTATTTCTATTTACTTTTTGATGATCAGATTCTTGCACTAACACTAAAATTGAAGACTGTTACATAGTCTCTGGAGATGATTGTGTGGCCGTTAAGAGCGGTTGGGATGAATATGGGATTGCATTTGGTATGCCCACGAAGCAACTAATCATCAGACGGCTCACCTGTATTTCCCCATACAGTGCTACAATTGCACTAGGAAGTGAGATGTCAGGTGGGATTCAAGATGTTAGAGCGGAAGACATCACAGCCATCCATACAGAATCAGGGGTAAGGATCAAAACTGCTGTGGGAAGAGGAGGGTATGTGAAGGACATATACGTAAGGAAAATGACCATGCATACAATGAAGTGGGCATTTTGGATGACTGGAAATTATGGGTCGCATGCTGATAAAAACTATGACCCAAACGCTTTACCAGAGATTCAAGGGATTAATTACAGGGATATGGTTGCAGAAAATGTGTCGATGGCTGCCAGATTGCAGGGGATTTCTGGTGACCCATTCAAGGAAATTTGCATATCTAATGTGACAATCGGAATGGCAGCCAAAGCCAAGAAGATACCATGGACATGCACTGATATCGAGGGGATCACAAGTGGGGTGACTCCTCGACCATGTGATTTGCTGCCTGATCAAGGACCAGAGAAAATAACAGACTGCGATTTTCCCCCGGCGGAAGATATACCGATTGACTCAGTCAAGTTACAGAAGTGCTCTTATGGCATGCGTTATATGTAAATTTCTTTCCTAGGGTAAGCGAACATATTAAAAATAGTTTCTGCACACTGCAGCAGCTCAGCAACATAGTTTTACAAGATCTGAAGATCGTAGTTTTCTGCAAGTAAACAACGATATTGATATGTACAATATTATTAAAGTTGCTCTGGAATAGTCATTATGCTTAATGAAATCTATATTTTGCCCTTTATTAGAATAAAAGAGTACAAGGAGTTGAAAACAAAATTTGACAGGAAACTAGCAGGGCATGTTTGAATATGTGGAAACAAACCAACAATCAGTTGCTTAGGCTTGAAATGAATGAAATGCATCCGATCCATTAAAAATGAGGGTTGCCAGACATTTAAATCTGTCGAGGAAGACAATTTTCCCACTTCGACTTCTGAATTCCATTGAATGAGCTTACCCTGAACCTTGATTCATGGACCGCTCGAGAGGATAATAGACAATCTGTCCATCCGCAAGGGCTTGGAATTAGCCCTAACAAAAATTCCGCTTCTGCAGCCAATAGTCTAAAAGATACAAGCTTACTAGATCTCATTACCCAACATCATCTCCTGCATCTTAACATCATCAGAACACAGCCTTTTCATAACATTTAGCAAGTCACGGCACCAGAAGAAATATTTTCACAATTAAGCTGTTGCATGTCAAAAATGGGTAAAGATATAAGCCGCGCAAATCAAGGAAATTCTTCACATTCTATTCAACTTTCAGAAACTGACAAAAAACTAGGAATACTGGGTCTCATAACTATGCAGAATTCTCACTCTAAAATAGTATAGATTGCCAAATCAACCACCACTTGACCCACCCCAAATCAAGTTGGCGTCCATATTTACCAAGTCGATTCTTTATGGTCATTCTTCCGGGTTACCTTAGGCATGAATTAACCTACCCTCTATCTCATACACTCTCATACACTTCATATCACATGATTCATGATGAAAGATTAGCAAACTCCATGACATGCGATTGAATCCCAACATAGCCAGCATGCTTGTCTTCTTTTCTGAGAGACTTGATGGATTTTATATAATTATGATGGAAATTGGAATCATAGAGTATTTTTCTAAGTGTATACAACACATTATCAGATAATTCTCAGGGATCCCGATTGAATTTGACTGATTCCCTCCAGATGAGCTCCTTGATATTTTCCTCAGTAAATGTTGGCTGCTCAAAATCAAAGTTGAAAGGCATTGGGCAAACAGGCTCCTCATTGATATCATGAAGTGGTGCCAAGTAAGGATGACACAGCGCCTCATCAACTGGAAGCAACAAGGAAATAAGAAAGGATTCATTAATAAGCAAGTAGCCCAATTTAAGTATTTCTTAAAAAATTAAAACGCCCAAATTAGAGCATTCTACTCAATTTGTTTCATTTGCAAAACTCCATAGAAAGGGAAACAAAATTTAATTAACATGGAGGAAAATAGAGAAAGGGCGAAAGACTATTGTCAATATGATAGCAAGCAGTCACTAGAATCTTGTATCATTTCGCACCATACCTGTAATGCGCCTGTTTGGATCGAACACAAGCATCTTCTCTAACAGATCCACAGCACGTGGGGACATATTAGGAAATCTAACAGCAAAATTTTGCCTAGGGTATTGTGGAAGCTGCCTAACATATCTTCGAGCGTTATCACTTCGTAGGAAACCAAGGCTGGAGTCATCTGGTGAGCCAATAAGCTATAGAAAGAGAAAAATTGACACATAATTACTTAAAAGTTATCCACACTCTAAAAAGAGAACAGGCAATTTCATTTTTTAAACAAGCAACTTTGTATTTCATTCTGGGAACGAAGTGTTGTGATGTGCATGTTAAAAACCATGTCTTGTCAAGTAGAAGGAGCAAAAATAAGGAACTCAACCAAAAAGACAAGTGGCACAAATCATAAGGGAACAGAATTCATATAGTTAACTATTAGAGGAAATAACAAAATGAACAACAGGAGTATAGATGAGTCTGAGTCTTCATTTCACAACACTCCCCCCCTCCCTTCTCTTTTAATTCATATCAATTTTCTATTGAAGATATCATGATTATAATCCAATTCATAGATTCAGAATTAACCTTATATAATTTCCAACATTCAGCCAAAAGAAATGAAGCCATGCATCAAAGGAGGAGGGGGAGAGAAAAAGTGCGAATGAGAGATAAACAGACGAAGGATGGGTGAAGCAAAAGGATATCATGAGAAAAGCCAAAAAGGCACACAACCTTAAAAGACACGCTATTAAGCAAAAAGGAAGCATTCAGGACACAAGCGAATATAGCTCTTCCAACACAAACGATAAGAAAATGCTTTAATTTAGAAAAAAACAGTTGAAAGGACATCCCATGAATGATTTGCTGAAAAATGTCCAAAAGACATACCTCAGTGATAAGTCTCAGCTGATGAACATAGTCTTTACCAGGAAACAAAGGTTGTCGTGTCATGATTTCACCAAGTATACAACCAACTGACCATATATCAATTGCTGCAGTGTACTCAGAACAATTTAGGAGCAATTCAGGTGCCCGATACCAACGAGTAACAACATACTCAGTCATGAAATCTGTTTCAGATGTTGTCCTTGCAAGACCAAAGTCCGCAATCTTAAGATCACAATTAGCATTCAGGAGCAAATTGCTAGGCTTTAAATCACGATGCAAAACATGTGCAGAATGTACATATTTGAGTCCTCGTAGCAATTGATAGAGAAAATACTGCAAAAGTAATAAGATCATTAGCATGTTTGATAATTTATGATTAATCATCAACTACAACATACATTAGGCAAAACATTTGCTTCACTGCAACAGTTTCATGGGCTGCTGCACATGCGGCAAAACTAGACCCTAATGATTGAAGAGTGATAATAAATGTACAATGTATAGGTTCAGAACAGATCTCGCAAAGTTTGGAGGTAGTGAGGCCATATTATTCCTCGACCAACCAAAATCAGTTCAACCCTGCTGCTGCCATTTGCCACATGTAGCCAATGCTTGGCACCCTTCTAAATCATTTTCCATTGCTTTTAAATCAACAAAGGTAAAAGACAGAGGGATGATGGACAAGAGAAAATTAATTTAGAGTCCAATCCCCAGCAACAAATGTGTTAATGGCCCGTTATTCACTTGGTACAGAACACACAAAGTTCTCAAGTAATATGATGTTGGACTTGTGGCCCTGGGAGGTGATGGGAGAGATACCCCCAACTACAACTATACAGCACTTAGAGAAAACAAGAAAATCCAAGAACACTAATGGTTATGTTGCTAACCCGACAATGATCATCTGTCAATGGTTGGTTGGAACGTATTATTTGATGAAGATCAGTTTCCATCAATTCATAAATGATGTACACATCATTGAAGTTCTCCTTCTGGGGAGGTTGAATGATGTCTTTGATAGCAACAATCTGAGGAAAAGGAAATGAAAAATAAGACATAATTCCACCTATTTAGACAACAAAAAGTTCGTAAAATGATTTTTCTTCCCTTAAGAAAGAGCAAGATAACAATTCTACCAACACAGAGAAACAACATCAGACCATTTTCCACACCAATTCAGGAAATATTTTGAGCATTTCTGTATTTTTTTTTTTTTTTTTTTTTTAAATTTCTCTTGCTTAACTTAGGCACCCAGAATGGGAGTTGAACAAACGATAGTAACCCAGAAATCATTGGTATGCTATTACAGCCACTACCAACATCCTTAACTAAAAAAAAAAAAAAAAGGCTTACAACAATTAAATTAAATAATCTCACTAATCACAGATTGTTAAGGAATGGAATTTAGAACTGACAAAAAAAAAAATAAAAATAATGTTGCCATGTGAAATTCCAACAGAACTTTAGACCGAGGATAACTGTAGAAAGAGATATAATAAAGTCAAAAATAAGAAATCATGAGGACCGCAACTGAAAAGACAAGAGGACAGGAACTGAAAAAAAACTCACATTTTCATGGTCCATGTGGCATAGAAGCTTGATCTCTCGCAAAGTCCTTTTAGCATCTATTCGGTTGTCAAAAGCATTACCAATCTTCTTAATGGCAACTTCCTCTCGTGTCTCGGCATTCATAGCAGCACTGAAGGAAATAAAAAATACATCTTCCTTCACATTGTCGGTAAGACAAGGCAATCGAGTCAAATGTAGAGGAAAAGTAACTGATAGTTCACCAGTAAAACAGTTCTTTGAACTAGTAACAAACCAGGTTTCATACATTTTTCTTACATAATCAAAAGGAAATAATCATCAAACACACTGCTCGCAACTCATGACTAAATATATTATAACAAACTCAATGGAACATTTAATCACTTTGACCAAGTCATGATTTATTGACTATAGGTAAACCTAGACATATCTAAAATCTTGTGCTAGTTGACATTCAAGGCAAAATTAGGGGACAAAATAATTATTTGCTAGGAAATGGACAGCTATTAAATCGCTCAAAAGTGACAAAAAGAACAAGTGATGTTCAAAGGCAAATTAAGACCACAAAAAGCCTAATGAATAACGAAATTAAGCCAACTCTACAAGTTTCAACTTAGATCATTCTAATAACAGTTGAAAAGCTCATCTAATTTGGTGAAAAACAGACTATAAACCTAGGCCAAGCTCAGGGTAGAATTTTTCCACCAGTAAGTTGAACAAGGAACCAAACAGGAAAAACAGACAGACAAACAAACTACAAGAAATCTCAGAACCATACGATCTTCGAAATAGCTGAGAGATTAAAGATGGAATGAAAAAGGGAGAGTGAATAACGAATCTTACCAAACAATACCATAAGCACCACGGCCAACGGGGCGAATAGGAGGGACGTACTTTCTAGAGACTTCAAAAAGGTTGCCATACACGTTATACTGAACGTAACGGCCACCGTGAGTAGGAATTCCTCTGATGTTGTGGCCGGTGGAGCCAGAGCTTGACTCCATTGACACGTATCTCTGCTCAACAAACTCCCAGATCTGAATCCGCACCCGATTCAGTAGTCAGCGGAGAAAGAGAGAAGCTGAAAGGAAGCGATAGGTTGGGGGCGGACGTGTCGGTGGGTGTAAAGTTTTCTCTCTGTGACACTTCTTTTTTTGTTTTTTTTGTTTTTGGGGGGGTTTTTTTTTTTTTTTACTCAATTGGAAGTTTTTTTTTAAAAAAAAAAATTTAAGGAATGAGTGGTGATTAATGTGAACTTTTGAACTGGAAAAGCTTTGGGGGGTGACACGTGAAGAAAATGGGACTTTGTTGGAGTGGGGATTTTAACCACTCGACTTCTTTGTGAAAATTTATTTTGTTTTCTCATCCTCTAATGACTATAATTTATCAATTCATAACCAGACACAGTTTTGGACTAAGATTTTTTTTTTTAATTTATTTGTTTATTTTATTTATATTGTGGTTTACTGTCTCGCCAGTAAAAATTATTCTCGAAGGATCACCACTCACCCACCACCCCTTTTTTTTTTTAGAAAGAAGACTTTCATAAAATTAAACTTTGGCACAAAAACACCTAACCTAAGATTGCCACATAAAAAAAATTCCTAAAAAAAAACTCAGTGAAACAAATATTAAAAAGGAAAAAAGTGCAATCGAATAAGAAATTTTTCAATTAACACATTCGAAAAATTACAATCAATAAAAAAAAAAAAATAAGGTTTTGAATTCCCCGCGCTCATAAATACTATATCACCTTCTAAAGAAAACCAAATTATGCTAAAGTATGAGCAATAGAATTAACAGTCTTCTGAATATTCTTAAAACTGACGACCTTAATTTCTTCAACAACAAAACTCACATCTAACCCCAGCAAACCAACCTCTAAACTTGGAAGATTTTGATTAATCAGCAGGTTACCAGCCTCGACACAATCAATTTTCCACTAATATATTCCGAATTCTACAATTTTCGAGCCAAAATCAACCCTTGCTTCAAACCCAATAGCTCACTCTGCAAGCACTTTTCGATTTAGCAGAGGAAGCCATATTAGTTCCATTCGCAGCTCGTATGATTGCACCAACCGAACAACATTCAATTTATAATAACCCAACTGCTGACCAAGCATTCAATTTATAATCAAAGTTTCAAAATCACTGAAATAGCTCTGCTTGATGAAAAGGTTAGATGTTTTTTTTTTTTGTTTTGAGGAATTAAAAACATCATAAATACTTTTATAGTAATTTGTTGTTTTCTTGAAATCTAATATAAGCAAATTATATTTCTATTATATTGAATAAAAATACAGCAATTCAATTTAGATCTCTCATAAAGAAATAGAGAATTACTTGATCAAAAATTTCATTACTGCTGTATATATTATTAATTTGATTTTTACTTGAAACCTTATTTCTTTATTTGTCCTGAATTAAGCTCTTGAAAAGATCAAATTTAAACAAAAATATTTTAAACAACGTAGTAAGAAGTTAAGGCATTTAAATTATATAAAATAGAAATAAAATTTTGGTTTAAATGAAGTAAAAAAAAATTTTGGTTAAACCACAAATAAATATTTTTAATTAAAATAAAAAAAATTATTTTGAGAAATTAAACAAAAGCTAGTAGTTGCAAAATACCAAAATTTTACCTTGATGTTAAAAATATAAGCAAATTATATTTCTATGCCGAAACCTGGGATGCCCCCATTGATTAAAACCCATCCACAAGAGCAAACATCTGAAACGGTGTCGCATACAATATATTGGTAGCGTTAGGGAAAACATCACAAATAAAAAGTGTTGTTTTTCCTTTTTGAACTTTTTTTTTTTGTTTTCAGTTTGTAAAAAGTGAAAAAAGTGAGTTTATTAATGTAACAGTTCATTTTAAAAAAAGAGTTAGTTCTAATTAGTTCGAAGAAATAAATTTTGTATTACTTTTCATCAATAATTTATATTTTTATAAATAAAAGGATAAATATATCTTAACTTTTTGCATTAATTCTAATATAGTGTATGTTTTAATATTATTCCATTAATAATAATAAATTATTTATTTATTTATTAGGTATTTAAATTTTATTGTATTATTTATATCTAATATATTATTTAATTTTTAATGAAATCACTATTACATTCATAATTAATATCTAATCTATATATTATAAAAAAATCAAATTATAATTTTTTTTAAAAAATATTTAATAAATGATTATATATCATTTATTTTTAAAAATTTAAAATATGAAATATATATATATTTAAAATTTATATTATATTAATAATTATAGTTACAAATAACGATGGATAATAGTAATTTTACTAATATTTAATATTAAAAGCAATCATTAATTACTAATAGTTAACAATTAATAGAAGCAACGAACAGCCAACAATAATTAACGAGATTCTGCCAACTTAGTAGTGACACATCACCCACAATAGTCTGGATTCTTCCAGACAAACTCCTTAGTCGATCAGACCTCATATTGGCAATCTCCGAGCTTCGTGTTGTTGGAAATACATCAAATTCTTCATCAAGCTCATCAAGATGCACAGAAGTTCTTGTATTCATGTGTGGAGGGTATCTTGGTCAGAAACGATAATTTCAAAGCCCCATCAGAAAAATATATAGAATCACAGTTGGCAGAATAAATTCT
This sequence comes from Omphalea diandra, assembly GCA_949677035.1. Taxonomy (NCBI): domain Eukaryota; kingdom Viridiplantae; phylum Streptophyta; class Magnoliopsida; order Malpighiales; family Euphorbiaceae; genus Omphalea; species Omphalea diandra. The sequence goes on along the minus strand of CATIWR010672219.1, from coordinate 23,919 downwards.
GGAAAACGCAGAAGCATCGCTAAGAGGAAGTGTACAAGAACTGTAGTGATTGGGATTTTCCACATGCTAACTTCACTAAACCATTTTCCAATAGCAAATGTTCCAGAGAAAAACGACATTAGCCTTGCTGCCGCCTCATGCTCCAAAAATGATACTCTGCATCAGACATGTATTCCACACCTTCTTTCCTCCGAGGAGGTTCTGCCCCACTAAGCCGAGCTACCACTGTGTTGACAGCTTGGTGCCGCAGCATATCCTGCTGCATCACATTTACTGGCCTAATATAATGCAACTTCAGCGGAAGGGGCCGTGAGTATAGAAACATTTTGTTTGGCAATGGTGTATATTAAAAATCTTGGGTATAGTAATAAATAAATTCTTAATTTTATTTTAAAATAATAACAAAAGATAAAATAAATTTTTAATCAAATTTATCTTTAAATTTATATTATTTTATGAAAATTATTTTTCATCAAAATTTTTCTTAATCTTATATTATATTGTCGTAAAACTCAATTAAGAGAATTTTTCTTTTGTATCTGCTTTTTCAAGGACTCTTTGCTCCACAAAATTTTTTTGTAAAGCAAATATTTTATTTTTTATTATTTTTTTAAAAATAATTTATTAAATTATATAATAAAAATTTTTAACAATATTTTTGCACACTAATATACTTATATGTAATCTATTTATTCTATATTTGTTGCAATTAGATGAACAAATTGAGTTATTACTCCATAAAAATATTATTTTGTTGCATTATTTAATTAATAAAATTTTATTGTTAAAATGAAACTGCCTGTGTTTTTATTGAAATATATTTTAGTATAATTTTTTTAAATTGCGTTTTACAACACACTCTTTTCATTTAGTATTGTGAATTTTTATGACGAAATAATACAATATCAAGAGTAATTTTAATTAAAAAATGACTTTTATAATAAAATAATATAAAATCTGTATAAATTTAATAAAAAACTCGTTTTATTTTTTATTATAATTTTGAGATAAATTTAAAAATTTATTTAATATTTTAGCAGAAAAATCGTATTGCTAGAGTTATTCCATCATCAGCTTGACAACAGAGGGGTGAAGCACGAGTTGTACATGTGTGTGCACAAAGACAGCCTCTCTCAATAGTAGGCACATCCAAACCTCGTCTATTTTTATGTGGACACTACTAGATCTCCTCACTGTTGTCAAAAATAATTGCATCATAAATAAGGCCATATTTGTCATTTTATTACATTTTGTATATAACATTTTTAAGTATAATATTTACTGCAGAATTTGATGACATCTTTTATTTTTTATATTTGATTTTATTAAATTTTATATTTATTTTATTTATTTTTAATAATTATATATAATATTTCAAGCAATTAAATATGATCTAAAATTGATATTGTTATTATTAAAGTCTTGTTTAGCTACTATAAATCTTACATACAAATATAAAAAATAAATAGAACAGATATAAAATTTAATGAGTAAATACAGAAATGACAAATATCAGTTAAATTTTATTTAAAATTCAAAAAAATAAAAAGTAATTATCTCTCATGCCGTAAGGTGTGACGTTCTGTAGATGCGCTATTTTTACTTCATATGTAGTCTAATACGCTCTACAGTCCACAAAATACCAATGGCGGCGAATTTTCAAAACAATGAGCACAGCCGGCGATGCTGACCGGGGTCCCACGGTAAAATTTTTTGTCGGGAACCATTTTGGTCGAGTCAAGGACGGAAGCTCCCATAGTTGACGGAGGCTCCATTAGTTGATAATTCATATTTTTTCCCCGAAGAAAGAAATATAAAAAAGAAATTGACGTTAAAGACTCGGTAATAAAAATATCTGACCCACTCCTTCACAAATTTCTTGAATCTTCTGGTCCACCTACTACAAGGAACACCAAAGATTTTGTTCTGCTTTATTTTGGCTTTCTTGGAATTACGTATTAACGCTGCCATATCAATAGCTTGTTGGTTTTACAGCTTACACGAAACTTCAAATAATGGGGTAAGGCAACAACAAAAGGGATAATAATCCTAAGTCTCTACCTTCCACGTTGTGATCATTCATCCAGGTCCTTAAAATCAGATGAACCTTCCTACTTCAACACCCATTTGTTGTCAGGTCAAGAATACTCGATGCCAACTCAACATAAAATGCTCATGAACAAGCTGCAAGAATGGTTACCATATGTTTTTCTGAGAGAGATGATAATCATTTTTGCTATGTCAATAGGCAAGAAACTTCCTCAAACATCTCTAGTACAGATCATAAGATTAGGCAAGCTAAGTTGTGTGTTCCAGGGACAGACAATATTAAATATCTAACCTGAATAATCGAATAGCTGAGATTCTCAAACCCGCTTGAATTACCTATGCATTCTATCCCTTGCAATGGGAAGAGAACTTTAATGCCCCATACCTTCATGGAACCTGTTCAGCATCAATATCAGTTAGCAACGAACCTATAAAGTACCAATTGAGAAAAAGCCCATTCAGATTCCGGGTAATAAGACCATGTTATCCAAGTCATTAGAAGCTCCCTTATAGCACTGAGAAGGGTAAGCGTCAAAAGATAAAAACAATAATAAGTTCAATGCCACAGCATCTAACAGCAGATTAACTTTTGTATAATTGACATTACACAGCAACAGATACTTGTAAAAACCAGTAGGCACAATACTATAATATAACTCACACCACACATGACATGATAAGCCATACAAGATGAAGTTGGTACAGCTACAGAAACATCTTACATCTAAACCACTTTTACACATGTAAATAGTTAGCTCGAAAGGTATTCAACTCACAATCTGCTCTACTACATTAGTCCCCATCATTGGGTCAGTAACACTATCAGAAGTTCTCAATTTGGAAAGCAAGGCATCACGCCCGCTCAATACTATGTTGAAAAAGTCATCCACTACCTTTGCAAGAAGATCCAGCCTTTGAGATAGTTTTTCTGCTCCCCTTCTCAAATCTGAAACAGAATTCGAGAATGCTTCCATTTCAAGTGGATCTATTCCATCTTGAATCATGGGACACAACTTCTTCACAAGTGAATCAACTTCATCCAATTCCTTCACAACTGTTAATTTTCCACAGGAAAATATATCTCTAATTTCCATATTTCCATTTGTCTGCAAAAGAGAATATGCATGTGCCCACAAGATTGTGTCAGGGACATCTAAATCTAACAAATTCTTTGAAGAGCCTGAGAACGCAGCAGCAAAAACGCTACATACAAACACTGTCTGCACCTTAATTCCGTACATCGCACGCATCAAAACCTTTCCTTTAGCTGAATTCTTAACCTTTGGCAGATTTAGTGATTCCACAAGATTATCCAAGATGGTATGACAGTTCATGACTCGTGCATTCTTTGAATTGATGTGCTTTCTCCAACTATCAAGAGAAGAACCAGCCCTTACAAATTGCTTTGAACTGTTGGACTCCAAGTTATGTAGGACGCACTGAAGCAAGAGGTGGCCTTGGTTAAGCCGGGAAAGCTCAGAGCTAAAGGCAATGCAAATATCAAGCAACCTCACACTTATGTCCAAGTACACATCTATCCATTTCTCATCCCAGTCAGTTACAGGGAGCTCCAGATCAGTAATTAGAGTTTTAATATCAGTATGACTCTCACAAAGTGACTCCATAGCAGATTTCATCCATCCCAAACTGAGAACATCATTCTTATCTTTTGGATTGAGTTTCCTCAGTCTCTCTGCCAGACTTTCCTCAAAGGTGTTCAGTAAAGAAAGCAGCTTTGGCGACAATTGAGAGCCCTTTGGTGAAATCATTCGGAAAGGATTCCCAAATGAAAAGAAAGGGCGATGTGGCTCCTGTGGTCTGCTCATGCTCGATTATTACTGCAAGAAGTTTGAAAAACAAAATCATTGATCTTCCAGCAAAAGAACTCTAGTTCTCTTACATAGGCCTGGCTTAGTTAGAACTGATTTTACATCCTGCATCTTATGCTAGAATTGGTTGATACAATAACCCATAATCATTATTAAAAAAAATCATATCATAACCCACTAGAGAGAAAAAAACAACAACTCCACAGCTTCTTCACTACCTTCCATCCTACTCATAACAAAAATATAACACAAAATTTAACTCTAATAGAACATGACAGTAACCTATCAAGTATAAACCCCTCTGAAGAAATAGCACAATAAGAAGGCCAATAGAAAAAGAATAAAACCAAAAGTAAAAGAAAAACAAACACATGTATATGATAGTTGAATTGTTTATACGATCAAACAAAACGATATCCATCCAGAGCACCTGTTTCATGTTTCAGCAAAACTAATACCTTTTCCTCTATTCCGTTTCCTATTGTGTCAGTAATTAAAATAAGTTAACTGCTAGCCGGAATCAATAGATCCTTTCAGTTCATGCTTCTTAATGTTAAATTGAAACCCCACCCCACCCCCCCCCAAAAAAAAAAAAAAAGAAGCTAAGAAGCAAAATTAGAAAATTTAGGGACTCAGTATTCAAAACGAACAAAACAAACGAAAATGGATCAATAACCTACCCAGAGCTGCAGATCTACAGATTAAAATAGTGAAAGAGCAAAAAATAATGCAAGAACCACCACCGACTGGCTCAAATTTAGTCTATCGTACAAAAAAAGCATAACCGTAGATGCTCAATATATTATCTTAGATCTAACACAAAAGAGACGCAAAAAAATTCCAAAAAAAGACCCCTCTCTTTTGTAGCAGATATTAAAGAAATATGAAGAAGAGGAAGGAAGCATAGAGGAGTCCTACCTAATCCGTACTCGTTCACACGAGATCTTGAAGTTTCGTCGAACGCGTGATAAAAAGTTACTTCGTTCAAAGCCTTTGTTTAACCTAGGGCTGCTAGCAGACGCTGATTTTTTCGATGAAACAACTAACCAGAGGAGGAAGAAAAAGGTTCGGTGTTGATTTATTTATGAAGGGACTGGTGAAGTTACTGACTGTTATGAGGATTTGGCCACGGATGTTACACGTGGGAGATAGAGAATGGGTAGGTGAGATGACCGTTGGGGGATGTTTATCATGAGGCAGTTTACTTTTATTTATACCATATATATATATATATATCTTAAAAAAATATGTAGTTTTAAAAGGTAAGGACAAGAAGAGGAGGGAGGAAATGAATGATAAGGAGGAATAATGACAGGCGCAAAAGTGTGGGCCAGAAAGGCAAGATGACTAGCGACGCATGTCTTGTGTAGTGATCCAACGGATACGAGAGCATTGTCAGTCATTCCAAATACGACAGGGTTTTGGCTGTTCTGTCTTACGTCTTTTGATGTGCAAAACGTTTGTCCGTCATTTTTATCTTTCTTCTGTTTGGCCAACGTGATCGATTTTATTAGACTTTTATATGCAACAGTTGAATTAAAGATAAATCGTGATCTCTATTATTCGTTGCAAATTTAATAAATAAAAAAATCTGTATAATATAATTTTTTTAGTATTAAAAAATATATTAATAAGATTTAAATTATGGTGTTTATTTTTATATTATTTTATTTTTACTATTAAATTAAAATATTTATTTTGTATAATATAATAAATGAGACTTAAATAATTAGTTTTATTTTATTAACTTTTCCAATTATTTTTAAATTTAATTTAATTAAAAATTAATTTAAAATAAGAATAATTTTAATTTAATATAAATGTTATGTTAGAACATTATGTTTTAAATAAAACATCAATAAACATATTATTTTATAATAAAATTAATATATGAAAAATTAATATGATATTGCTTTTATATTAAAATTATACTACATGTAATACATATATTTCTATTGAAATCCAAGCATGAATCCACAACTAATTTTCTATTTATTTGGTGTGGTGACTTTTTTTTTTTTTTAATTTTTCATTTTCGAGATTGTCATTCCATGTAAAGTCATAACGAGAGTTAGAAAGCCCGTAAAAGGCCCGGGCCCAAAGAAGTATTCTAGCACTTAGCCCAGTACCCTTTTTTTAATTTCCAAACAATTTAGATAACTCAGTTCAAGAAAAAAAAAAAAAAAAAACAGGCAAATCGCTATAAATAGTTAAATACTATAAACTCTTTTATGTTTGTCATAATTTATTAAATCATCTTTCTATACTAATCTCATATAAAATATTCTAACAATTATTTTATCATGCTAAAATTTTCTTCCATCTAAATTTCTAGGGTTAGATATTATGACTCTCCTGAGTTTTCATATTAAATCACTTAGTTCTCCATTTTCATATATTTTATTAAAACATCCTTACAATATTATGTTAAACTACACCGTTCTTCCATTAAATTTTTAATACTTTTACTGCTAACCAATTAAAAAAGTGAATGAACTATAATGTCATTCTAAAATATCATTATGATACTATACAATTTAACCATTTATTATTATAATTAATTATTTGATTAATAATTCATGCTTATCTACAATAATATTTATTGTATTTTATCTTTATCATTTATAATAAAATCTATTTAAGTTTTTTCTTATCTTTTGATGTCTTAATTTAATAGTAACTATATTTAATAATCAATCATTTAATAAAAATATTCCTACATTTTTTATATTATTAGTGGATTCATCTTTTAAAATAATTAAACTTACTCATTGAATTCTGAATTTTATGAATTATATAATTGAATCAAATAGAAATAAAATATTTTATTTTTTTACTAAATTTAATCTATGTTTATAAAAAATAACTTATTAAAAATTTAATAATAAATTATTAAAAATAATTATATTATTTAAATTCAATATCATTCTAAATAAAATAGTTTATTTTTTATTTTTATCAAAATTTTATTAACATCTAAAATTTGTTAGAACCATATAACATACTATGGATGAAAGAGTTTTAACTTTCTATTACATTATTCAACTTAACTATTTATTTCCATTAGTTAGAGTATAGGTATATTATTTTTGGCCTAAGTATTATATTAATTTATTATATTAATGTCTCTATTAACTAAAAATTATATATATTTCACATTTATCAACTACTATGTATAATAACTACTATATATAATAACTTGATGACCTTGAAATTTCAAATTTACAAATAAATTTTTCATTGAATTTTATTGTAAATTATATAATTCAAAAAAAATTATAATTTTTTATCATAAATAACATATAATTAATATAATAATAATTTATATTACACAAAATCTTATGTGTATATTTATTCATCTATCATGTTATATTTGGTTATCTATATTTACTGGATTTCTAATATATCAAAATAAATATAATATTTTATTTTCTTACATATAATTATGAATTATAGCATGTTAAAGATGACAATTTCATTATATTCGATATAAATTATGACAATTTTTTCTTAGTTTATTGATTTTAAAATTATAATAAATTAATATGATAATTTGCATCTTATATGAATTGCAATGATTTATTATTTTTATCATAATAAATTATAATTTGATTATGTTATGTATAAGTTACATAGATTTGTTTTTAATATTAATCACCAAAATTATAATAGATTAATATGATTTCACTAACAACTAAAATATATAGATTTATTACTAACTTATTTTTTAAAATAAATTATAATATATTAAGATGAAAATTTTACTTTTAGAGTATTGATATAATTTTGTTTTTAGATTTCTATATTTAATATATTTAAATTCAAAATAATAGATTTTATATTTTAGAAGAAGATTGCAAATTTTATTTTTTAAAGATTATAAAGTTTAAATTTTAAAATTATTCTCTATTTATTTTTATTAAAATTATTATCATAATTAAGATAGTTGTAGACATAACTTAAATAATATTACAATTTATATTTGTCCAAAATATGCTCATTTTATATTAATTTATTGTTAATAAATTTTCAAATTTTTTTAACTTGAAATAGATTTATGAATAACAATAACTTTTATACTCTCTTAAATTTGATTCAATATTGATATAAAACTAAAAAAAATAACTTTGAATGATAAAATATTTTATATTTGAAACTTCATACTGTTGAAAAATAAGCTTATAATTGATAAATTTACATCAGTTTTATTTTTAATTAAAATTATATTAAAATAAGATAAAATTAAAACTACAAGTGTTAATTAAAATAGAAAATTGGCAATTTATTTATAAATAAGCTGAAAATTTTTAAATTTATGTCATTTTGAAGATAACATATGTAGAATGACTTAGTTAAATAAAAAAGATTATATTTATATTATAGCCAATAAAATAAAATTATTTATATCCTGAATATTAAAAACTAGATCAATATATAGTTCAAAAAATTAGATGTTAGTAAAAATATTATAAAAAATAAAAATACTTTATTTAGAATGAGATTAGTTTTAAATAATATAATTATTTCTTATTATATTTTATTTTTTAATTTTGATAAATTATTTTCTAAAAAATAGATTGAATTTAGTAAGAAATAAGTATTTACTTTGATTTTATTCAAATTCAAATTATGAAAATTTGACACTTTAAAAAATAAATCTAGTGTCAATATCAAATGTTACTCTCTTCATTCCAAATTAGATGTCGTTTTAGAAAGAAATTATTGTCTCATAACACTTGACACTTTACAATTATCTGTGAATATTAATTAAAATTTTTCAATTTTACAATTTATCTCTTTCATAATAATTGTTTTTTTGTAGAGTGCATAATATTTTATGAAAACAATTAATTAAGGGTAATATAATCTTTTATTTATGTAATAACATTTATTAAATATAATCTTTAATATATATAATATAATCTTTTATTTATGTAATAACATTTATTAGATATAATCTTTAATATATATGCAAAAATCTTAAACGATATCTATTGTAAAATAAAGAGAGAATAAAAAATATTATAATTCTTATTTTCTTAAATTTGCTAATTATTAAGTATAATGATTAGCAAGTTAAAACATTAAATTAATTACTAAATATAATAATTAGCAAGTTAAGACATTAAAAATCATAAAACTTAAATGTATTTAGTTTTGAACGATAATGATAAAATGTAATAAATACTTTTGTAAGTACTAATTATGCATAAAAATACTAAACACTACAATGTCGTTTACATTATCACATTATAGTGTCATGATTAATAATTTACTGTTAGATTAGATAAAAATGATTATTCATTACCAGATTATATAATATCAGATATCGTTAGATTGAATAGAGTTATTATTCACTATTAGATTAAACATGTTATTTAATGATATTATAAAAAATATTGTCGTAGAATTTACTGATAAAAATGACTAATTAAATAATTATTGTTAAAGTAATAAATCTAATGGCTACAATTTAAAGTGATGTAGTATCATAATGGTTAGACGATATTAAATTTATTAAAATTCTATATTACCTCATCATTTTTCATTGTATCAAAATGAGCAAAATGAAACAAAAATATAAGTTCATCCGCATCATCATACTTAGGGATGAGCAAAACTAGACTGGATCGAAAAACTGATTGAATTGACTTGATTTAATTTGGATTAATCATTTGATAAAATTGGTTCGGTTCTATTTTAATTTTAAAAAATTTGATTTTCGGTTCAGTTTTTTGGATAGAAAATCGACAAAATCGAAGTTATTAATAAATTAAATTAATTTGAATCAAACCATATTTAAAAAACATGTAATTTAATCAAATTGAACCAAACTTTATAAGTTCAATTTAATTTAATTTATAGGCATATAAATTTTAGTTTAATTAGTTTGATTTTTTTTTTTCAAAATTTTAGTCTATTCGATTTTAAATATATAAAATTCGATTTATTTGATTTTGATAAAAAATAGAACCGAATTAATCAAATCGACCATTTGTTCATCCCCAATCATAATTTAGTAAATGCAAATGAAGATCCTTCCATTATCACTCCGAACCGAAATGAAGATCCTTCAATTCTCACTCCGTTCTTCCTCGCCGCTATCACCATTTCCTCTCTCCGTACTCCTTCCATGGCCATTTGTGTCATACTAAAGCAAGTTTATCATCATTTTTTATTTCCATTGCGATCGCTATTATATTATATTCCCCGTTATGTTTAAAGACTTTTGTCAGCCTTCTTTGATTTCTTCCTTCAAATTGATTAATCTTAGTCGACCAAACGTTGCATCTAAAACGGTAACTGCTAGGGTGTTGGTAAATCTTGACAAGACAATGAAACAAAAATGCTTCCATCGTCAATATTGAATTAATAGAAGCTTTTATCATTTGGCAAAGTAAACAGTTGGCTCTAATTACATATTCTATTGTCAGGCAAGAAAAAGCCAACTCACAATGATCATTAATAAAGAAATCTCGGTCTTTGATATTGTTGACCTTAGTCCAGCCAATTCTTGACAAATCCAATCTACAAAACTTTATCCCAATTGCTTCATCATTATTCCTCCCCTTCTTCATCAAGTATATTAAGAAAAGATCGTCGCAAGACTCCACTGGAAATTTGATAATGGCACCTTGGTGTTCAACAACTGCCTTTATTTTTCGTTTATTGCTTTGGTTGTCTTCTATTCGGGTTTGATTCGTTTACCAAAGACTTGGACATGATTGCTACTCGGTGGCTTGCTTGGCTAGCAATTTCTTGGACTTTGGGTTTATTTTTGCTTTTGAATATGAGTTTTTATTTTTGAACGGATTGGATTATAGATGTGGAGATTTCTTGTTTAGTGGGTTTGATGGAGGTGTTAGTGTGGTGGTAGGCATTATAGAAAAAGAAAGAGAAAAAGGAAATGCAAGATTTGATAAGAACCGAAAATTTAATATAAAATTAAGGATATTATAGTCATTTTAAATGACTATAACAGAAATTTTTTTTATAGAAGAACAATAACATTAAAAAAATCAAAATATATAAACATTGTCATATGATATATGAAAATGAAAGACTAAGTTATTTAATATGAAAAATCCCAAAGTCAGAGTATTTAACCCAAAATGTTTCTCATCATATATTAATGGACTTCTCAAGTTCTATACATTTCCACTCTTAATCCAACATATATATCATGAATCTAAGTCCATATTGTAACATGAATCTGATTAATACGCACCGTTTTATTTAACTGTCACATGTATCATTTTTTTTTTAAAATAAAACTAAATATATATTGGTGTTGAATTGTATATATATTAAAATTCATAAAATAGATTAATGAAAAATATATTAGTTTTCAATTGATACTGTGCCAATAATATAAAAAATTCTAAAAAACTTTGTTGTTATATATTGTTCTTACTAATGCATTAGTCCATTAATTTTGAAATGCATTTCTCCTTAATTGCATGTGCATTAGTTTTGAATTACATATACATTGATATTGAACTGTATATACATTAAAATTTATAAAATAGATTAATAAAAAGTATATTAATTTTAAATTAGTGCTCTAGCAAAAATGTAATAAATTCTAAAAAATTTTGTTAATATGTCTTGTTTCTACATGTATCAATTGTATTGTTTCTTAACTGCATATATATTAGTTTTAAATTGTATATATATTGGTATTAAACTATATATACATTAATTCTTAACTGTTTGTATATTGATGTTAAACTATGTGTATATTGAAATCCGTAAATAGATTAATGAAAAATACATTAGTTTTAAATTGGTATTCTAATAATAATGTAACAAATTTTTAAAAATTTTATTAATATTATTATTTTTGCATGTACACTGATCAATTAATTTTAAACTACATTGTTTTTTTCATTGATCTATTCATGAATTTCAATATATATGCAGTTTAATATCAATATACACGAATTAAAATACTAAATATAAATATAGTTAATAATCAATATACATAAGTCGCGTGTATGATATTTAATAAAACGATGTGTTTTGATTTTTAGTGTATGAAATAATATGAGCATGAGACTACAGTATAATTTTCGCATGGGGAGAATAAAATAATAGAGGAAGCAAATATTTGTAAAATTCCGGCCCACAAGCCTGTCGGATATCCTATCTTGAAAAATTTCTTGCAGCTGGCCTGGTTATAAATCAGCAAAACTTAGGACAGCTAGAAAGTTGACAGCCAAGCAAATAAGACCAAGTAGCAAGGACAACAGGATAGCCAAGTGCAAAAAATAGAAATTGTATAGTAAATGAATCAGTCAACTGTTCAAATCAGATTAATTTAATTTAATTAATAAATAAATTTTAAAATTATAAAAAATTAAAATATATTTATAATAATTAAAAATAAAAAATCAATATTAATAATCGGTTTGAACTAATCCAAACTAGTAGCTGATCTAATTTTTTATTTTTTCAGTTTGATTGACCAGTGAATCCGATTTTTAAAACATTGCAAAAGGAGTTCTGCCAAATGTTGCGGTTGTTCTCAGAGTAGAAGCATATGCACTGGCACTGATAGCGAAACCGATAAAATAACAGAAGCCTTACCCCATTTCCAGGCTAGATTTTGGTTGCTGCCCAGCTGGCTGGCCCAACCCAAGAGACAAGGAAAATCACATGAAAAACAGAGTTGCTTAATCCTTTTCATAGAATTTGCCTTGTCACTGGGTCCGTCATCCCACGATCATCCAATTTTGGAATTAGCGCTGACGTTGAGGTAATCTAAATGCTTCCATCAAACTGGGTCTATCATCCCACAACCATCCAATATAAGAATTAGCACCGAAGTTGAGGTAATCTAAATGCTTCCATCTCACTAGCTGTTAAGCATATCGAAATACCTATCACCAATTCCAGTCCTGTTTTGAGGCTGGCAAAGATGGCCACGAGTCATAAGCTTTGATGATACGTCGAACACCAATAGGAGAAATGGGACAGACAAACTACAAGCAATGATACACAAATAACTAATTCTAACAAATTATAGACGCATAAATCTTACAATGAATTGAAATTTTTGTTTTACAAAATTTCAAAAAGAAAAAAAAAGGCATAAAACTGAAAAAATATACATATAAGAATTATGGTTTCTATAAGAATAATGAATAAATTCTTCAAATTATACAACCATATCCAATTGAAGTAGGATACACCGAAAAAGATACAAACCTAACAACAGAACAAATGCAGATTTTTTTTTTTTTTTTTGGGAATTGAAGGTACAACAAACATAATAGAATACCTACAGGAAAAAAGGGGGGAAAAACAAGATGAGGTTCAATAACTTGGTGAGATTTAAATTAGTTGATCACCTAATCCTCCAGAGACGCTATCTCCATCTATTTGGTAGATGAAGATTCCTACCACTATCACCTTCACTTGTGTCTGAAGTGCCTTCACCCGACTGTTTATCACCTGATTTTGCAACAGCATGATTTTCTCGTTCATAATCATAATGTGAATGTGAAGATTCTCTCCCAATTCGGCGTTCCTGAAAAACAGGGGAAATTTTTTATGAGTGCCAAAAACAGAGCAATTGTCTTTCTTTCTTCAGCTACTCAAAATTATATTTCATAATATGAAACAGAATGAAGCATACATCACGAAAGAGCAAGTTATCTGCCTCAAGCATATGGATCACGTATCCCATTTTCGGCCTCTTTGTTGCATCAGGATCAACACATCGAAGAGCAACCAGGAGAACACGCTTTAGTACTTTGGAAGAGGGCATCTCAGGCAACTTAGGATCAACTATTTCTTCAGATTTTCTGTTTCCAACCATAGTTTTTAACCAATCTACCAAATTCACCTGAAATATTGAGTTGATTTTAAGTTACATTTTAAAACAATAGAGAATTGAGAACAAGAAAAGAGCACGGATAATATTTCCTAATTGCAGGTCAAAACTAACCTCTCCTTGCGGTCGACCATAATCAACTGGGCTTCGCCCGGATATTAACTCCATGATAAGTATGCCAAAGCTATAAACATCACTCTTCTCATTCAGCATTCCAGTACAAGCATATTCTGGTGCAACATAACTAGCAAAACCAGCAAATTGGAGTGGTGTTAAGTTTCTTATTCAAAAGTATGAAAAGATATCCAACTTTCAACAAAAGGATTTTGCATATTAAGCGACATCATTTTCAATAAGCTACTAATTCAGTAAAAAGAAAAGATAAAAATCAAAACTTAAAACAAGTAAATTAACTAACCCAAATGTTCCCATCACCCGTGTTGTTACATAACTCCTCTCGGAACATAAGAGCTTCGCAAGCCCAAAATCAGAAACTTTGGGATTCCATTGGCGATCAAGGAGTATGTTGCTGGATTTTACATCTCGATGGACAACCTTTGGTTCAAGACCCTCATGAAGGTAGGCCAATCTAAAACAACAGGAATAGCAAACACATAGCTTGATTGAAAGACTTAATCAACAATAACTGAGAGACAATTGCATAGATCAGTACATGAAACAATATCCAAGGAAATAATTACCATACCCCTTTGCTGTTCCCAATATGATGTTTACACGTATATCCCATGTTAGAGGGCTAACTTCTCCAACATCACCATGAAGCCATTGGTCCAAATTACCATTGTCAACATACTCATACACAAGCATCCTACAAAACAAAATACCCGACCAGTTACATCTGCTGAAAAGCTGGAACAAAAGCTAATATCAATCATACCTATATGCACCCTCAACACAATATCCAAGCAACCTAACAAGATTCTTGTGCCGCACTCGCCCAATTGCTTCCACCTCCACTTTGAATTCTTTCTCAGCTTGACCCCTGATGCATTTTTAATATCCCATTCTCATAAGCTAATGAGTAATCAAGTCATGAACACAGGAGAATGACGGAAACAAAAATTCAAATTTTACATCAGACAGATGCTTAAGCCAAAATTATCAATTCCCGTCTAATTAGATCAAAAGATTAGGATAAGAAAATGTTAAATCCCCTTCCTTTCCCACCCCAAGAAAGCATGTTACTTTACAGCACATAGTCAATCACGTACAAGACAAGAATAAAGCAAAAAAGAAAAAAGGTATCACACAACATAATAGAAAGATGAATAATCATTTGCTGTGCTTAATGATGTTCTTGAATCTCAGAAATAAAAAAAAAAAAAAAAAAGTACGAAAAAGAATCGAAATTTTCAGTAGACAAGAATCAAAATTCCAACTTTGGGGCTCTCTAATCCAACCCAAAAATTTTCCGTTTCCTGCGCATCAACAAATAGAACTATAAAAACAGGAAATAGAAATGGAGGGAAAAAGGGAGGGAGATTGAATTGATGACCTGTTATTGAGCAAGTTCTTCACAGCAACTTGAGTACCATCAGCAAGAACCCCACGGTACACAATCCCATACCCTCCTTCCCCTATCACATTCTCCTCATGCAATCCATTTGTAGCAGCTTCCAGCTCCCTCAAAGTATACCACCGGCCCCACCCTAGATGCGACACCTCTGGCCCCACACTCCCGCTTCCAAAAGAAGCCGTCTCGCACGCACTGGCTGTCCCTCTACTCTCCCCGCTCGACAGGCGGTCCGAGAACACCACGCGGTGCTCCACCTTACCGATCTCCACTTGAATCTCTGGAACCTGAACAACGTGGCAATGGTGGTAGTGATCCTGTGCGGGGATTTCCTGGATTTCCTTGGACATAGGAGGGGTAGTATCGGCGATTAGCTTAGGTGATTTCTGATTCTTGCGGCGAGAAGTTAGGCAGAGAGAGAGGAGGAAGAGAGTCAGTACTATTAGAGATCCCAGCAGGATCCCTATGACCACCCATAGCCGAAGGCCAAATATTGACGTCGGCTTCGATAGCTCTGTGTTCACAAATGCGGCGTCGAATACCGACATTCTAATTCTTATTACAAATATTATTTCCACACTCCCTCTCTCCCTCTTCACAAGAAAATAAATAAATCAATTAGGAATCAGAAACAATTTCTATATTTCCACCGCATTGGCTCGCCGGAGAAAAAGATTCCGGCGAATGGTACAAACAAATATATACACAGAGGCACAGGAATAAGGGAGAATCAAAGGAATCAATAGAATATTTTACGAGTATAAATAACCGAGACAGGAAAGGAAAGGAGAAGTTTTTCCCTCGATGGGAAGTAACAATGGTGATAACAAAGAATGAGATGTATTACTAATACTATTAGCGGATGAGCTGTCAGTTGTAAGTGGAGTGAGTGAGCGAGCGAGTGAGGGAGGATGAGAAGAGGCTGAGGCTTTGTGTTGTGTAGTGAGAAATGGGAATAAGATTCTGCTCGTAAAATGACGTGTTTGTCCCCACTGGCACTGGACCAGCTTTAAAGTGATGGTAAATTTTGGGTTTTAATATTCTTAAAAAAAAAAGGGTTTTGACGGGTCATACTCAAACTATAAAGGCTATTTGTTGGAAAGGTAACCGTTAAGGGCTTTCTTCTTCTACCGTTCACTACACTACTCCTTTAACTTGGTCGGGATTATTCTTATTTTCTTACTAATCAGTTCCACGTGTCGATATCACATCAGCTCTGAAACAATGGAGGACAGTTTTTACCTTCTATTTTAATCACTACCAGTTGGCTGGTAGATGATGAGAGAGCACTTGTATAATTGGGATTGAGACAGTTTAGCCACTCTTATCCATCATCATATTAAAAAGCTAGTGCAACAAGAATCCAAAACCTACCCTCGATAAGTAATCCACTTACGCATTTAGGCGACTGAAGGCCAACACGGTAGGGCCTACTAATACAACGATAACGCTCACCTTTTCAACCAGGTCCACTATTTCTCTCTTTCTATTTGATCGCAGAAAGAAAATAATTAAAAAAAACACCCTGCTTTCTTCCCATATAAGCAACTAGAAATGCTGAATCGAATGGATTGACTTCTCCAAATCCAAACCCACTTTAGAATCCTAATCTAATTCAGATTTTATAAATGTCCTAAGCCTAATCAATGGTTAGTCTCCCTTTGAAGGGGAAAGGGATGATGAGAGGAAAAGAGTAAAGAATAACATTGATAAGGAAAGTACCGCCACCAAGTTTCTATTCAGCACAAGACATCTCTGATCAACAAAACATGCACACACGAGTCAACAGATTGTAAACGAAATTAAATTTTAATCATTAAGCTCATGCAATCAAGATACATTAACTATTTTCAATGTTTCTCATTCCATTCGTTCTCCTCCTTTCCTGTTTTTCCCTTCTCAAACCTCTGAACTGAGTTTTGACAGAGTACGAGTGTTACGTGAACTATAGAAACGTCAAACTCCAGCAGGACAGACAACAGTTATATATCACAATGGTTAATTCTGACTATTATACGACTCTGTCAATTGCAATGAAATGAATAGAATTCTGCGCTACCAATCCAAAAGTAGCCAACAATATCAATCTTCCTTTTTATCTGGTTCATCAAGTGCAGCCAGTCTCTCAACAAGAGGAGGATGAGAATAGTGATACGCTGAGTACCAAGGATCTGTATTCATAGCTGATAAATTTTCTTCCTGAAAGAACATTCACTCGCCAGTCAGTACCGTGCATTTCCAAATACAAAAATGTTAAATTCCATAGCAACCTTGACATAAAAACACTGGTAATGAAACGATTAAAATTTCAACTCAATCAGTAGGTTTATCATATCATATCTAGAACCATATACTCTGATTTCTATATTGGCTATGGGCGAACATGAATATATCATGTTCAAACCTACTCAATCATGCAATCTTTTCAAAAATTAATCCAGGCAGATGCATTAATTAACTTAACAATGTGTTAAAGTAATTAAAAATAAAAAATGGATTTCAGACGAATAAAGATGTCAGCCTCAAATCTGCCAAATGTCTAACCATAAAAATTTTGGACCCTACTTCCATCACTGTCAAAAAGGAAAATGTCGAAAATGGAAGTACTAATAAATCACCTGCAGTTTCACAAGACCGGAACGAAGAGCAGATGTATAGCCGAGCTTCTTAGCAAAGGCATCAGCCTGCATTGAACAAGTAAATCAGACAAAGATTTTAAGGGCCTCCATACCGTTGTTTTTCATTTAATGGGGCTTTTACACCTCTTTTTTGGAGCGCATGGGTGGAGGGCAAGAAAGTGGGATGAGTTGGGGAAGGAAAAGTTACCTGAAATTCAAAAGAACGGCTAACAAGATTAAGACCAAAGCTTACTAGGTGTTGGAGAGGTATTACTGTGTGCTGCAAACAAGAATATCAGATAAACCTGTCATCCAACTAACAGATTATACACTGCATACAAAATTATATTCGCATGAATAAATTCATGTACATCATTTCTCTATGCAGGCTCACACCATTCTTCATGTAGCAATTCTATTGACAAATAAGTACCTGAAATATAATCAGTCCAATAAGAACTGGTTGAGTATCAAACCCAAAACTTCTAAACAGCTCACTTGAGTTTCTCACAAGAGTATATCCTCCAAATTGCAAAAGTGTAAGAATCTGCATTGGATCAAAGCACAATAGAAGTTTTACAGAACTCTGACCACTTAATGAATCAGAGTAAGAAGATTACAAAGTCAAAGGTCATGCAGAAGAAAAAAACCCTCATAAGGAATATCACATGCTTAAGCATAATAAGATTCAACAATCTGTTTTAAAATTAACTGTGAAAACAATGGACAAGGAATATTCTTATCAAGTCACAAATTAATGCCGAAAGATTCAAACCTTATAAAGAATCTTAAAATCTGAAATCTGAAGATCCCAAATTTTTTAGGGCAATTGAAATTGAAAACCTTGTTTTGATCTCCTCAGTGGATGATGTTATAATTAAACACTATCCGTGGAGACAACAACAATGAACCACCCAAGCCCCATAGATCTTGTCCAATAACATCCTATTGTTCCTCTTCGCACTTATTATGAACTTTATTTAAAATAATAAAATTGGAATTCTAAATAACTAATAGTCCCAACCCATGCATCAATCTGCAGTATGACAGGCCTCCCACTTTCCTTGGATAAGGGAGCTACTTTGTAATAATGCTTATTAAAAAAATCCTGAGTTTTCAACGTCAAACCCAAATGAACTGAAAACTTGAAGAAAAGGGAATGCCAATGTTTTCTTTGAGCAGTGATAGCTCTTATAGAGACTCGAACACTTTTTCAAATGCATTTCCAATGATATATTAATTTCCCCACAGGAATTTAGAACAAAATTCTTTATATTATGAGCCAATGGGAAGATAACTCACAAATATAAAATGATCATTTTGTAAGAAAACAATAACAACATACCTGAACAGCGATAAATGAGTACATAGTATGATTAAGTTTCCAATGGCCCAGTTCATGGGCAATTACAGCAACAATTTCCTCCTCATTTTTGCACTGCAATGCATCATAAACACAAAAACATTAATATCTTATAAAGAAAGAACTAATTGCATTTCAGCAATAAATACTATGCATGCATCAAGCACAGAGTTATCCAAACTGCCAAATAATATGCCTTATTCCAACGATAAGACCACAAAGAAGAAAAAGCTTATTGTTCAGATGAATATCTAGAGTGATTATGTGAGCACACAGCAATGACAGGTTTTTTCAAGAAATTGTAGATACATTTGTGTGCAAAGGTGGTTAAGTTTCATAAATTGATAAAGTCAGAAGATAGAATCTGGTTCAAACTAAAAAAGTGTGCCCACACAATGTGGGTATCAACAAAATAATTAGTCCTCTATTTAAATCTTCACTTTAATTAAAAAATTTTGTAAAAGATATATTAACTGGTACATAATCAAGATGACAACCAAAAAAATCTTAAAAGACATCTCACCTGTTGAATCAATGTGTCATAAAGAACAATCCGCTTGTTCTTAAAGAAGCCATACATATAAGCCTGTGCATTAAGCACAAAAGCCATGGTCAATTCAAATTGATTGTAGCAAAAATAAATTAAACAAGTAAACCTATTGGGAAATAAGTAACCAACTGATGATGGAGAATACATCCAAAATCAAGTACTTATCAAAAAACAGAGACAAATGAAAGCATGTTATTCTCCAGAAATCTGCATTTACTAACTGTATTTACTTCATTAAGGTAAACAACATCGCAACCACCCCCCCCCCCCCCAAAAAAAAAAAAGAAGCAATAATAACAAAAGAACAAACGCACACATGAGCGCCAAATAACCATGATCTATTTTGTGTAAGTTATAAATTTGCTTATGCACAAAACCATGGATGTGGTAAGTTATAGGCCTCCAATGTGAATAGTTTACCTAAGACAAATCAATATCTTCTAATAAAAATAAAAGCAAAATTTGAAAACACTATGAGGAGGAAAAGCAATATCTATAATACTCATGTAACTGACAAAACAATAATTCATAACAAGGAAAATATTACAAGCCATTCAACAAATGTCCAAGAGTTGAATCCTCACATTACTGTGGCTTGACCTTGTAGAACCATCCACAACGAACAGTTTCTTCAAAGGAAACTTGAGAGAAGATGCAAGTGCCTCGATTTTTTGCCTGAGATCTCCTTCTGGAAGCTATTTGTCCCAGCAAATGCAGGGAAATATCAGTAAACCAAACAAGACAAGGGACCAAATGAATTCAAAGTGGAAAGAAATTCAAATACTCACAGGGGTAAACTTATTAAAAAGTGGGGCTATCAAAATTGGATAGAGAGTCATCATCACTAGAGAGAGAACAAACATAAACGCCCATAGATATATAGCCAAGTAAGGACCTCCTTTCTGCAAACATGCACATGACAATTCAACATGGTGAGGGATAAATGGTGCACTCATAAAAACAGTTAGTTATGGCTTTCGAAAAGATTTTTTAAGTATTGCATTCAATCATTATGTATCATTAATATTAAAAAATGGAAACACTTCAGACAACAGCAACAACCAACTGCTTCACCTAATTGGTTGCTTCATTAGTAATGGCAGCAAACTTACCTGTACTATTAAAATGATTGCTGAAACAATAGGTGGACCAAGTACAATAGCGAGGCAAATTCCCTTGAACAAGTCTCTAAAGAATAACCATATTGTTTGCTGTCAAATGAGATTAAAAAAATAATAATAAGGATCCTTTAATAAATAAGATATAAAATGAATGAAGGTCCAATAAGTTAACAAAAAAAATTGCCACTAGAATTAGGAGAATTCATAAGTCTAACAGTTTGAATTGCTGCTAAAAGTAAAAACAAGAGGTGAAAGTTGAGAGAGACAGGAACAGGTACAAACTTTGTTGAAACCATGACGGGCCTCAATCACAAAGGTTGAATACAAAGAAAAAGGCAAATCAGTGATCTGCATGAACACATATTAAACAAATCATTACCAAATAAGGAACATAAAAAAAGTTTAATGCATGTTTTTAATGACAGAATATGATAACATTGTATTATCTTCAATATGAAATATGTAATGCATACATAAGGTGATATTAACTAATAAGTGAAGCCAACTATTTCATTCAAAATTTCAGCCATGTGCTCAAGAAGAACACCAACATAATCCAGCTGTCTCCACTATTGAACTATTTTAAGAAAGCAAGTTTGCAGGCAATTCATGGCATCATGAACACTCTTAACACGTGCTCTTTTGACTAATAATCACCAAAACAACCTGCAAAAATTGTGTGTGGGACAGTCATTCACAAGGCAATTCCAATTCCTTGTGAAAAGGTTAAAGAAGAAATAAGGATGAAATCTCGCCTACTTCTCAAGTTAAAAATATTATCTAAAACATAAGCAGTATATATATTGTAACTGCTATTTTTTTTAGCCACACATTATATTAAAATAAGTTTAGCTACACATAATAATAGATGATAGATGCAAGTGCACTGAAAAAGTGAAGTTAGACATATATTTGGTTAATCCGAAATAGTGTACACACCTGTGACCATATCATAACACCAGCCAAAAAAGCAAGGGTGTGTAGAATTTCATTCTCTGCATTGAGACCAACCAAAAGAAGAAAGTTTCCGGCTTTCTGCAATGACAAAGATAACTCAGACAGTGATAATAAAAGCACAAGGGAGGGTTCACAAACATGACAAAGTTCCATCCAGCAATTACCTTCCAGAACCAAGGCAATATCCCATAATATAAAATGGCAGAGTCCAGCAGTATAGTCACAAATTCATGAACAAAATTGAAGTGGCTGAAATTAAGACCAGCACCATTAGAAATATTAATTAAATTGAACGAATACTAAAGAATGAATGCTGTAACAATCAGGGAAAGCTAAATGTATAGCAGCTAAATAGTGGTATTGAACTGCAGATAGTCTCAGGAAAGAATATACCTCTTATCAAGACTATAAGCTCGAGATTTCTCGAATTTCTCTTGACTGATTACTCCTACCAAAGTTTTAGGGAGTGTTGGCAATTTCAGTGCAGCGTGTTGCCTCAAATCCAAATATGTCTCAAAGGTGTACATTAATATCATAAAACCTAAAAATTGGAGAAAACATCAGTAGTTACTAACTCCATTTCGAAGAAATTATCAATCACTAATCCAGAAATCAGGAAAGGTTCAAAAGAAACAGCAAATCACAGCAGATATAAATGCAGAAAAAAAAAATCCAAATCTACCCTTTTGGAGATGGGCAGGTTTGTCTACCCAGTTTGGGATGTGAAGTGTTCTTTTGCAATCTCAGAATCAGATACAAATCCTTGTATTTATTGACTTTAGATAAAATAAGACACCACTGATAAAATGGAATAGGAATAAAATGAACATACATGGTTATACATAAATAGAGAATAAACTATCCACCTCTAAACTATATCAATAAACAAAAGAGAGAAAATGGTGCTTCAAAGGAAAAAAAATTCAATGATTACATTAAATTTCGGACATTTAAATTGAGATGAAGAAGACTCAAAGAATTTCATGCGATGTATTCGTAGCATGATTAACTATTGACTTCATAAACGCGAGTAGCTTTTTTTCTCCTTTGTTTTACTTTTATCTGGAAACCAACCATAGCTAAAAATAAAAAGTTTATCTTGTTTTCTTCTGGTACATTTTCCAAGTTACCAAATAGATGCTAAAGGGATATCCACGTAGAAGGACGTACAAAACTATTATCTTAAACAATTGAAATTGTTGTTAGTACATAGCTCAACAATCAAGAACAAAAAACCCTTCCATTCAAACTTGAATTCTTCCCCTTATAAATTCTAAAAAGAAAAGAACTAGCACGCGTATTATAAAACCCTAATGACGGGACAAGAAAAACCAAATAACAAAACAAAGAAATGAAACTCAATCTCAAATGAATCAAAACTTAAAGAAGCAATAAAAAATCACAAGAAAAGCATTTAAAGTTAGACGTATCAGAAAATAGAGAAAGATAGCATACCAAGAACGGCTTCCATGTACGGAAAGTCCATGGCGGAATCGGAAAGGTTGCAGAGTGGAGCGGAGTTTAGAGATAAATTTGGGGTTTTGCTTGCCTCCCTAGTGTTCTTACTTTCTGATTCACATGTAAGACGCTAGACCGTTTGCAATGTGTTAAATTACTTGGATCCACGCCTAGACTCTATGACCCGTTCTTGGCAAGCGTTGTCCAAGCCCACGAACAATTGCGATAATGGGCCGATACGATGAGCCAAGTTGTCGTTTATGAAATGGAGACGACTCGCTAGAAGAAAAAGTTGGCATTTGGTGAACTTGCAAGTTTCTCCTCGCCCTTTGTTCTGACATCGGTTGACGGTTCTCGGGGCTCTTCGTGTTAGGTGGGGATGGACTCGAAAATTTTTTAATTGGACTGAGTAACTAAATCTGACTTAAATAAAAAATTCTTAATGCAAATAATAAAACATCTTAATCGAACTATAATATTCTTTTTGAATGTAATAATTCTGAAAGATTTTATATTATCCGACATCTTTCCTTACCAAAAAAATCAAACCGTAGTTTATATATATATATATATATATATATATATATATATATATATATATA
>CATIWR010672084.1:0-10110 GCA_949677035.1 Omphalea diandra | reverse complement strand
TATATATATATATATATATATATATATAAGTGTGTGTGTGTGTGCACGTGGAGGGGGGAGGGGGTTGTCTGTGTATAAATTGAAACAAAATATATTTCACGCATAAAAATATATTTGGTTATATGGATTTAAAAAATCTCTTTGAATTACCAGGTATAATTCATGTAATCACATTTTATATATTTACCAAAAAGAATTAACTATTTTAAAAACATTGCATTTGAACTTTCTACATTATTAGATACGTTTAATAAAATTCCTATCCAAAAAAATTAGGTTTTTTAAAACTAATATTACATGTAATTCATCTAGTCAATCTAATAAATGTTCATGAACAATGCCAACAATATTTGAAGTAGCTGATTTTCCACCATGTCAAATAAATATGACTTGGTAGACATTCTTTTATTTGAAGATATTATTGTTGATGGTTCATTATTTTCTTATTTGCAAGGGAAAAACCTTTTTATACAATCCTTGCTTTTATGAGCACATATTTACCTTCTTTAAAACATTAGTTTATCCTCCATATGCCTATTTGGAAAAACTCCTATATTAGATTATCTAAACATGAATGGTGCATTACTTTGTATGGGTAACTGTTTTGGGTTTAAAAAAATATAGAAAAGAAAAAATCTTTAACTTATGCTGCAAATGAGGGAAAATCAACTTGCGAAAATTGTAACAACCTCTACCTTTTTTAATGGATAAACTATAGTTCAAACCTATCATGACTAAATTTAGGATCATGACCAACACATAAATTAATGTTATATTAATCCATGCCAATCTAAATAGAAAATATAATTCTAAAGAATACTAGAAGTTAATAATTATTAACTTAAACAAGTTAATATCTGAAAACCTAAAAATAACAGATTTGAATCATTGACAAACTCTCAAGGGTGAACTACACAAGTCTCAACATAACAAAATTAAATAAAATATCAAATGTATTAAAAGTTACCTTTAGAAGAAAAAAGAAATAGAATTCAAGCATACCTAATGAATGTTAGAGATAGATAAAAAAAAAATAATCCTCCAAATAAAGCAAACCAAATTTTGGATCAGTACTGATATCTAATGATCTAAAAAGGAAAAAAAAAGAAGAAGCAAACACACTATGAGCTTATGCTACATGAATGATAATTATAACATATAATAGAATAAAAACATGAAAATGCTTAAATAATTTTACAATGTTTTTAATATTTCAAAAACATGCTAATGCTATAATAATTGAAATCTAATTTAAGCATTCAAAACATTATGGATTTCATAACCAACACTTATTTGTTCAAGCCAACAAAATGTTTTAAATTCAATCTTTTTGATAGAGTGTTCTAAGGTGATGATAGTCAACACCATCAAAGCCTAAATGGTAAGCACACTACCAAATAATCAAATAACAATACATGACTAATGCAATTTTCAATGAATTATGATGCATGACAGTAAATAATGCAATCTTATTATCATGATGGTCTACATGATAAGGTTTAGATAATAGATAATCAACTATAAATAACTGGATACTAAATATTGATTTAAAAATTAAAACTTATTCAAATAGGCATTAAAAAAATAATTTGGAATATTGATCGCAAAAATTTAAACCTCAGTAGTAGTAATATAAATTAGAGATCTTGGAAATCATATAATAATAATTTAAAATTTAAATATTTTGGAATCAATAAATGATATCACTTATCTTCAAGCATTCAAAATTTGTGAATATCAAACTACATATTTAGAATAATTGATGAAATTTCAAACAATTTAAAAACTTATTTTTAAAAGCCTATGAGCTATAAATGGATAAAATATTTAATAAATATTTAATCTCATAGTTCATAAATAATTATAAATAAGAAATAAAATCAATTTGCTAAGAATTTTATAAATTACTGTCAAAAGGTTGTTGTCAAATCTTTATATATTTTTATGTTAAAAAGTTGTAAAAATGGATAACATATATGTCATGTACTATAATTATCACTCGCCTGAATTTAAAAATACTGACATTTCCAAACCTAAGTGATTTAGAATAAAAACTAAGTTCAAGCATGGATACAATCAACTCAACTAATTAAGGAAAAGCTAGAAATTCCTATACCATATTAAGACATAATTGATTATAAGAAAGTTAACGATTAAAAGGTCGCAAATTAAGAATACAATAGCAACAAAGAAATACAAAAAAAATTTGTCTCTAAGTAACCCAATATGTATAAAAGCATGAATTTAGCAAAATAATTATAAATTATGAAACACCTTAAAGGAACTTTTAAATTAATCTTGATTCCAAGAAATAATTATATCATTATTATTATTAATTTATTAATTATATATATATATATATATATATATATATATAAAACAAATTTTGGTTCGAAGTTTAATTTTCAAATTTGTAAGTGCTTGGATTTTGCGATTGTACTTGAATTAATGGAATCTTGCTTATGACTCCCTATCTTTTTTAGGATCATCAAGGGATCCTCTAGAAAGGCCTTAGGAGGTTTAAAACCCTTATAGAGAATTAGGTGGGCAATGGGGGACCAAGATGGGATAATACTTTGGTATCATTCCCAGATATGAATGGAGTTGCCACTTGACTTTAGTGTGGATAAAATTCTAAGCGAGAATAGATTTTGAGCCTAATAAGTCAATTAGAAGCCCCATTTCATCTTCACTCTAACAAAGATTAGTATAAGCAGCAGATTTTAAATCTATGGAAGTAAAGCCCAATGATGAAAATCATTGAACGCATCCCCAAAATATAAAGGGAATTTGCCAAAGGAAACAATAAAGGCCTTAGGAAACCTTGAAGAAGCCTAAAACTAAGCTTAAGACTAAAAGCCTAACATTAAGCCCAAGACCAACAACTTCAGCTACTAGCCCAACACACTGAGGTTGTACTACCCACACATAAGGTTGTATAACCCACTCATAAGGTTGCACAACCACCCGTTTATAAGGCTGTACAATGCTTTCTTATACCTTCATCCTCAAAACCTTCTAGAACTAGTCCTCCTTTAAACAATAAGGTTGTATGGCCCTGATAGATGGATTATAACTCATTCTTGACTGTACAACCTGCGTGCAAACCCTAATTCTAAGAGATCCATCTCCCTCTCTATGATTAGATACATCTATAGTGCAACTAAAACCATTTTTGGCCCTGTGTACCTATTTATTATCTATAAATACCATTTCATTTGAAGAGGGATGAGAGGCATGACCCTCTACCAATCACTATTAAACATTATTCAAACATAAAAACCCTAAACCCTAACTCATTCTAAGGTAGAATTAGGCCTTTTCTCTTAATCATTAAGTATCCCCAAGCATTTTGAAGGACATCAAACTCATGGTATGCCTTTGAAGGTAATAAATCATCAAAAAAGGCATCCAAGACTCGTTATCCCCTTTCTTTTCTATATGTTTTCATAACCAAGAAAATAAGGGTTGTACAACTTTCATTATAGGCTTTATAGCCCCTCATATGGGTTGTACAACCCCAATATTGGATTGTACAACCTAGTTTGCCTAGTAGACAATTTTTTTATAAAGTTTATTTTCTTCTCCCGTTGAATTCCTCTTGTTCCAAAACTATTTTTTTTTTCTTTTTTGGGTACTTTAATGTTCTACTGATAGAATTGGATGAGGAGTAACATCCTAGGATTCCAATTCATCTCAAAATGGGACCTTGGTGTGGTTTTGAAGTAATTTTACAACCCTTTTCATGTAATGTTCCATGTTAGTTTGCTTTTGGTTTAGTGATGGTTTGAATTCTATTTTGATCATTTAGGATAGTGACTAAGTAAGGAACTTTAGGTTCCTATGACCTTGAAATTCCCTTTTTTAATTATCTTTCTATTTAGAACATGTGAAAAGTGTTTTAGCCTTTAATCTCCCTCATTTTTGTGTTGTATGCTAACATACATGGTTAATGGTACATATGGATGCCACGCTCTTTTAGAGCTACAGAGGGTGAGGATTCATCAATCCTAGGATCCCTTTTGTCATGAGTTTTTGCCTTAGGCCATTAAACATCTTCTGAATGCCTTGTATTGCATGTTTACTTCTTTTGATGCTCATGGTTCATGTACTTTGATTTTGTTTTGTTTGTTGGTTTATGATATGGGGATATGATATCAAGGACTTAGACATATTGAGGCACCTTTTGCAAGGGAGAGATGGTAATATGTGTTATATTCATCCTTTATGCTTTGAGTTTATTTTATTTTGTCTTATGTTTATTTCATTTACTAACTTGTTCTTTTTTTTTTGGTGTAGGTGTTCTTACGTAAGATAGACCATGAATTTGGTCTTGATTATTATCTTACATGATTATGAATGATTAAGCTTGAATGGATAGATGATGGATATATGCATGCCTACACCTATGACATGTTATATGATCCCTATCCCCCTTAGTTTGGCAATTTGATTGGCTTGATTGTGCTAGGGGCATGTTTGGGTACATTAATTAAACTAATAAATTACTTGATTAAATATTAAAAGCAAACCAAAGGTGCTCGAAGGTCAGATCCTAATATCTGAATGGCTTAGGTATGCCTAACTCTTCTTCAAGCCACACCTAATTTTCGAACCCAATCTCTAATAGGGTGAAGGTGAAATGGACTTTCTAATTGACTTAGTTTAGGTTTAGATTTTTTCATTCCTAGACTCTTGTCCCGATCAAAGTTAGGCGATAACTGTACACTTTTAAGGATAATACTAATGTATAAATCTAGTCTTAGTCTCCCAAGGACCACCATTTAGATAAATGGGCTTTAAAATTCATGCAAGTCCTAAAGGATCCTCTGTTGATCCAATGCGTGTCATACCTTAGGGTTATCACCACTATAAAAATCCCCATCCTCTTGACCCTCATTGATGGATAAAATGATGGAGTCAAAAGTAAGATTTCACTTGTTTGAGCAAAAACATTAAGGCACTCACAATTGGGTTGAAAAATTAAGTATGATATGGGAAAAAGGTTAGGCACCCCTAAATTGCCTAGATTTAGGGATCCAACATTCGAGTATCTTTGGTTCACAATTATAATCTTAGCCATATTATTAATTAGTCCATTTTAATAGTCATAAAGCATTCATCTAGCCCATCTCAAATCAATTATATAATTAATTCATTACAAACACACCATGAGGAGAGGGCACATACATGGTCTCAAATAGGAGTAAATATGTATTAACATAAATATATGCAATAAACAAGGAAAGGCATCTCAACCTGCCAAAAGAAATATATGTTAGTACCATACTAAGATCATAATAAAGATTTAAATTATCCTAAGGTTATTATGGGACCATCAACCAAAGCAAAAATTTTTCTAATCACATATAAAAAGGCAATACCTATCATATTATGTTCATGGATAATAAAAATGCCCAAATCTAAGACAAGGGACCTAAGCATGCATCTATAACCTTTATTCACGTATCCATGATGATATAACATGATAAATCAAATATAAAACACAAACAAAGCATAACATAAGAATGTCAACAAAAGATGCATAGAAATCATGAAATGCATATGGAGGATAAAAGAGAGGCCTTATGTAAGGATTAGAATTACTAACTTGGATTTTTAGGAACACCAGATCCTTATCTAATAATGCTCTAAAAGAGCTTCTTCATATCAATGGCATTTTCAATGCGCCTCTAACTATTAGTGAGAATTAGGGGACTATGAAAACTGATAAGCCATTTAAAGAGGTATATAAAATGCCAAGAATCCATGTCATCAATCAACCATAAAAAGAGAAAGAAAAGAGGGCCCTAAGGTAGCTAGCCTTTTCTTTTCTTCATATAAAATTAGTAAACTAAAGCAAAGAAAATGTGTAGGCTAGCAAACTTATCACCCTTTCTTTATGGTGATGAAGATAAATGCAAAAAAATATAATGAATCAACTTAAACAACATCACAATGTAATAGAATCAAAGGATCATAAGGGGTAATCCCTCTCCTTCTCATTTTTCTAGTGATGTAAACATAAACATACAAAAAGCAAATGGTGAGAAGAATTATGGAGTAAGGAGGTCATAGGTACTAAAATCATCAAATAAACCCCATTCTTAATCCTTGCCTCTTTATTAAGTGGGTATAGGTGATAAGTCTTAAGACCTCTGCATACCTTATTGCTGAAGCTCACAAGAAATCCAAAGGAAACTTAAAACGAAAAGAGAAAGCAAAAAAAATATAAGAAGATGAAGGTTATTGGGTACATTCAAAGTTGGCTATATAGACCTACTAATTGTCTACACAACCAAGCCAATGGTTTGTATAGACTATGAAGAAGTTTGTATAACCTTTGGCACTGTAATTTTTTAAAATAAAGAAGAAGAAGAAGAAGAAGAAGAAGAAGAAGAAGAAGAAGAAGAAGAAGAAGAAGAAGAAGAAGAAGAAGAAGAAGAAGAATAGGGTTTGAGTCCTGAATGCCATTCTTAGTATGTCATGTCCTTAGAGGCACTTAGATGATGAAGAATCCTCCAATATATAAGGGAAATAATTTAAATAGGTTACAAAATCTTAGCGTATACCTTTAATCTTTAACTTGGGAGTTAGGTGTTTAGATTTTTATGTATTAGAGGTGTTTTGAAGGTAATAAGAGTGAATTTTAGCAAAGTAATAATAGGGTTTCCAAGCCTTTCCCTCTTTCTTAATAGGAAAAGTATTTATAGTGGTAAGGAGGGTGCATCTGAGCTTAATGGCTAAGTTTCACTCAATCCACTACCTCCAACAGATAGGATCAAAAAATCTTCTAAAGAATTGAAGTTTCAAATTATCTATACTATTGCCCCTAATGCACCAATAAGGGGCTTTGAACTTTTGATTATAGAGGATGCTCATAAGAATGAAAGATTAGAGAAAGAGTAGGACAAAAATGAACACAAGAGTTTTATAGTAGTTCGGGTATAATCAACCCTACATCCACTCCCCAACTCACTAATTATGTGTTTCATTCAATCACTGGTGTTTTACTAGCTCACACTCAACTTAGTGCTTAGGCTCACACCAAACCTTGCAAGTGTTTTCCCAAGGCTAACACTCAAGCTAGTGTTTAGGCTCACACCAAACCTTACAAGTGTTTTCCTAAAGCTCACACTCAACCTGTAAAATAGTTTTACAACTAGGCTAACTCTCAAACCTAACTAAGAGTTGTCTATTAAAGGGCTCACTCTCAAACCCTATACAAGGTGTTTAAAGCTCACACCGAACTGTGCACAAAGAAATAAGGAATTAAAGTCGATAATTAACTTTGTAAGAGTTTTGGCACTACTAATAGTTCTTTTCTTGCATTAACTTCAGTTTGATGGAGTATTTATAACACACATCCACCAAAGAGACGTTACTTTAAGACTATCAATAAATCTCCAAGATGTGCTAGGTAGATTTTGCATTAAATGTTTATTAGACGGAAGTTGCGATCGTTACTCCCATTTTGAGGTCACGAATTTTCAATTTCTATTGTGGAGCCGAAAATCTAAACAAAAAGAGTCATTTGTGTCTAACGGCTAGTTCATGTGTCAGCTTTCTATTGGTCATCAAGGAAAATATAATCGTTTTGTTCTAACCACTCTCAAAAGTTATGGTTGCGAGACAACCTTGCCTTGGGAGAGAATAAGGTAGTAAATTCCTCTGTGATTCAACCAAGGCTCCTTCAGTTGAGTTGCGGATACGAATTCGCTTGCGAATTCCTCTAGCCTAGCTTCATCTCTTCTTATAACAGTGTCGCGGTCGCGACTTAGGGGATACCAACCGTGAATTTGGATGTTCTTAAAAGATGAAGATTTTGACTTTCATTGAAGATAACTCTTATAAACTATAAATACAACCCTTAAAATTGACATTAGAACTTTTAATCTATATTGTCAAGATCAAAAGAGAGCTTTAAATTAGGTTTGAATAACCTAGTCTAACATGTACAATTAAGGAGTCAACTGTCCAAACTGTGATTAGCTGTACAATCAATTAAGAGTTAAAGGTCAACTATTCTATAAGGTTATTTTTATTAAGATTTAAGGCTTGTCCATACAACCAATTTACTTAGCTGTACAACCAGTATATGACTTTCCTTCAAGGTTTTTAAGGTTTAGTTTGGTTGGAAGGTAGGTTTGATTTAAGACTTCTTCTAGGTTTTTATTCTGTTGTTATGCATTATTTTTCCTTATTTTATTCAAATTATTTCTCATCATTGGCTTATATCCTAAGATAAAAAATCTAATGCTCATAATTTGCCTCTTACTTTATGGAACTTAAAAAATGACATTTGAAAAATAACCACTGAACATGACATGATAAAGCATTGGCTAAAAAATCTAATACTAGATAAAGGACACCAAGGGATACAACTTCCTTAGTATCTCATTGAGTAGGTACAAAGATCCTTTGTAGCCTTTTAGTAGGTACTAATATTTCTAACAACTTTTTAGCAAGTACTAGTATCAAATGTTTAACTTCGTAAGCTCTTATGTAAGTGCTAAGGGTTCATGGATGCCTTAGTAGCATTTTAATAAGTACTAAGCGTTTTAGAAGCCCTTTGGCTAGTACTATGGTTAATTTTTACTTTGGCAGTCTTTTGGTAGGTAATTAAAATGATTTCATATTCTAAAAATTTAATGACTCTAACAAGTACTGAAATTGAGATTGGGTTTTGATGATCATTCTAATAAGAAATGAAGGTTCAATAGCCTTTTGGCATGTACTAAAGAAAATTCTATATTCTGATAGCTATTCTAGTGAGAAATGATGATTCAATGACCCTTTGGCAAGCATTGAAGAAGATTATGCTTTTTGATAGATGTTGAAAGTGAAATAGTGCATTTGCACCTTCTTTCTAAATTTTTAAGAGAATCCTATAGTTTGGTAGTCATTTGACATTTTAACTAGCTTTCTTGGCATTTCAACTAAGCTTTCTTAACATTATTCAGCTTTGGCGTATGTAGGGATGTTTTGGACATTTTATAGAATTTGGCTATATATGATATGCCCTTGTTCCATAGTTTTTTCTTCTTCCCTTCCTTTTATTTCCTTTTAATTAAACCTTGAGGGTATTAATAAAATTAGCGCATTAAGGGGTATTAATTGTCTATATAGATAAAGGCTGCCTATACATACAACTTGAGGTATAAATAGCTCTTTGGCTACCCTTAGCTTTCATTCTTTCATTTCTCACTTTAAACTCTTTTTGGACTTAGTTTTGGGCTTCTTTTCTATTGAGATTTTTTATGGCACATCATAATGCTCCAATGCATGACTTTCAGATGTTGTTATTGATTTCCTTAAAGGAGATGACATTTCTTATGATGAGTTGGTAGCCCTACTATTGGATTGCAGCGTTACATCGATATCACCTCTTAAGTGCGTGCTTCCTAAGACATGCCTAAAAGGTTTGGAGGTAGGCAAGGATGCGAACTTGGTCTATAATCTATACTCTCATCTTCTAGGTGTTGTCTTTGGTGTGGTAGGTTATCTATCCTTATTACTATTACTATTACTATTATTATTATTATTGTTGTTGTTGTTGTTGTTGTTGTTGTTGTTGTTGCTATTGTTGTTTATTTTCCCTTTAACTTTCATAAATTTCAAATTTTTGGCTCTTTGACAAACCTTATTCTATATTTGAATATTATGTTAGCTTTAAAAATTAAATTAACTTATAGGATACTAACCTTCAGAATCATAAGAATGATTATTGCCATATTTTGTGTGCTCATATTGTAACAGCCATATTCATTTACATAACTCATATCATTCATGTTCAAAATACATATGCATAAAGGTTTTATCCATCCTACATACAATCAAACATTTACTTGATGTACATATATGTATATGACACAAGGAGAGAGAGAGTTTGGATTCAACCGACGACCTGTGGTCCATATGTCTCAATGTAAAACTAAAAGCACCAAAGTGTCCAATTCCTATTCTTCAGTATCTGAAAAAATTTTTGCGATTTGGTGAGTCGCGACTCAGTGAATAAAAATAATAATCAAATTCTCATGGCATAATCCATAATCAAATATCATCAAGATACATTGCAAGTATAACAATTAACTATGCAAGTGCAAATGC
>CATIWR010672038.1:0-11437 GCA_949677035.1 Omphalea diandra | reverse complement strand
AAAAAAAAACATAGATTCTATTTGATTTTTATATATATATATATATATATATATATATATATATATATATATATATATATATATATATATATATATATATATGACAAGAATTTTAAAATTTTAACTACATATATATGTGAGAAGAATTTTAAACTAATAATAAATTTTAAAATTTTAGTTTTTGACCTGATGAATGAGTAACAATGTAAAAAATTTATCACAAACTATTACTATTTTATGACTACTTCTAAGTCTGGTGGTCAACACAAATTTAATAATAAAATAAAACATATTTCCTCTTGTTATAATTATTTTATTTTGTAATGAAAAATTATTTGATAACTACTTTTATTTGTCATAAAAATTTTCTTTTGTTATGAATAGAATAAATTTATAATAAATTATTTTATATATAACTTAAATTTGATATTATATTAGATGACAAAATTATGTTATCAAACAAGAATTTATAATAGATATTAAATAACAAGTTTAAAGTCACATAAAAATATTTATGGTATATATTAAGTAATAGATTTCCAGTTGTCATAGTTAATTAATCATCGAAAAATTGTATAAAATGCAATCGGCAAATGTTGTCACCTTTTAAGTAAAAAATTCATTGATTATATAATATGTGACAAGAGTTTTTAACTATTCACTAAATCTAAAATTCAAATTTTGATAACCTAATTACATGACCATATAAAGTATTATCACAAAATACTAAAAATTTTATGACTACTTCATACGAAATATCCCAAATTTAAATAATGAGATATATTATGATTAAATTTTATTTCCTTACAAGTTATAATTGCCACATAAATTTTTTATAAAAAAATATAAAACTTTAGATGTAATTAAAATTTTATAGTTAAATTATCACTTAATTATATTAAGAATTCTTAATATTAGAAGCGAATAATATTAAAAACAAAACAATTTAGAAGCGAATAATATTAAAAACAAAAAAATTATTCTTAGTCATTATCTTTATCTTATATGACTAATTTGTAAACATTAAAATAAAATTTTATTATTAGTCATTATCTTTACCTGAGATAATTAATATGTAAAATTTAAAATTTAAATTAAAATATAATAAAACTATTTGTATTTTTTATCAGAAAGTTACTTCCCTTCTTTTTTTTATTTATCTTTCATGTTAAATTTTAAAATCTTCGTTTACTAACATTCCAAATATACATGAAAATGAACTATAATTAAAATCTTAATTGAAACGGAGAAAAAAAAAATCTTTAAGTGGAAGAGAAAGAAGAAAAAGGGAAACTGAAAACATACAGATGGTGGATTCACTTTAACTAATCTATACATAATGTGATTTCATCAACATGGACTTATGAGAATGGATTTTTGTTGGTAATATCTTATTATAAATCTTCATACATATGAGAATAAAGAAAAACTATGACCAAAGATTTTTAGAAAATACTTATATTTTAATTTATTTTATAAATTTTTACAAATGGGTTTATATAAATAATTAACATATTTTAAAATTTCAAAATATTTGATTTCTTTTTAGATTATTTTTTTATTTTCTTTTTTAATCTTTTATGAAAGGGGTGAGACTTTTAGGTCATATAATACTAATAATCTTCATTTTTTTACTAGTCAAAAAAATTTATCCAGAAGAACTTGAAGTTTTAAAGACATTAAATAATTTTTTAAATATATTAGTTAAAAAGTAAAGATATATTCTTAAAATAGTTTAGAAAGAGAACATATATCAGTTAATTATTTAAAAAGAAGTTACTTTAATAGTTTAGAAGTATTGGATTTATATTTAAGTTTTTTCAAATCTTTAATAGGCTAAGATTATAGATTTTAATATACTACTATATTTCATTTGATATTTTGATGTACTTATATATTATTCAAATAAAATAGATATTTTATTGATATTATTTTTTAATGATTAGATTATCACTATATAAATTAGTGATAATAAAAATTATAACTAATAAAAATATCTTAGACATTTATAAATCATCACTATCATGTGTTTGTGTGATAATAAAAAAATGTAAGCAATGTGACTATGTATTTTAAATGTATACACTACGATTTGTGTGATAACAAAAAAATGTAAGCAACGTGACTATTTTAAATGTATACACTACCAGAAAAACAAAATATATTGACAAAATTTACAGACGGAATAATTTTCGTCGGTAAATAATATTAGATAAGTGACCAAAATAATAGAAATATACATTATGTAACATTGCGACCTATCACTGACGGATTTTAGTCAATAAATTTACGACTGAAAAAATCTGTTGGTAAAATATAATGCCAACTTTTGGGGCCACAAATTACTGAAGGAGGGAAACAAAAAGGCACGCAGAAAGGAATGTACCAGAGTGTTCATCGGCGTTCCGTCGATAATTTAGATAATAAAATTTTTTTAAATGACGTGTCCATTTCCGTTGATAATCCATCCATAAATAGTGAATAAAAATTTCCAGCAGACCTTTTCTTTTTCTCTCTTTCCTTCTACTCTCCTTTTTTCTCCCTTTGCTCTCCTCTCCTTCTCAGTCTAACTCTTCTTCTGCTCTCCTCTCCGATTAGCTCCTTCTCCACCTCCCTTCTCTACTCTCTATCAATCCTTACATTGCTCTCTCTCTCTCTCTCTCTCCCCCAGCTCTATTGTATCTCTCTCTCTGTGGCGTCTATTGCTGCTGTTGAATCACCAGTCCCACCTCTGCCTGTTGTCGCAACTGCAACCACCAGAGGTCGCCTTCGCCCCTCCTCCCTAGATAGGTTTTTTTATTTTTTTTTATTTTTCAATAGAAATTGTATAGGAAAAAGTTAATAATTGTTTTTAACATTTGAAATATGTGATATTGTATAATGGAGATATTGTAGCATTTGAGATATTGTAAATATTGTATAATTATTGTGAATAATAAAAAGTTTATTTTGTATGAATTTTTGAGAAATTAAAATTTGTGATATTGTGTGTGAAATGTTATATATTAAATTTCTGTTATACTCAATTTTTGTGATATTAAATTTCGGTGATATTGTATGTGAATCTGTAAATTAAATATTGTGAATGAATGTTGAAAATTTGATAGGTGAATTTAGGTAAATTATATAATCTATTGTATAGATTTAATACAAATTGTAGTGTTAAATGTGTAAATTTAGTAATTTAATATAAGTTAAAAATTTAGTAATTTAAGAGTAAATTTAATAAATTTGATAAGTTAATGAAATTTATTATTTTATGTGTAATTTAATTAAATATGAGAAATTATAATATTTAATGACTAATTTAAGTATAACTAAATTAAAATTTAGAAATTTAAGTGTATTGAAATGTATGTGTAATTTAATTATATTTAATAATTTAAATATAATTTAATTAAATTTCAATATAATTTAATCAAATTTTAGAAATTATAGAAATGTTATAAATTGTAGCAATATTTAATGATTAATTTTAATGTAACTTAATAAAAATTTATAAAGTTATGTGTAATGAAATTAAATTTTAGAAATTTTAATAAAAGTTAGTAATTTAAGTGTAAGTTTTTAAAATTTTAGAAATTTCAATTAAATTTGAGTACATTAATTAAATTTATGAAATTTTAGGAATTTTAGTAACATTTAATGAATCATTGAAGTGTAATTAAATTAAATTTTAGAAATTTGAGTGTAATAAAATGAAATTTTGCTAATTTGTAATTAAATGTGGCAATGTAATGTAATTTAAGAAATTTTTAATTAATTTTTCATAGTTTAAGTGTAAATTAATTTAATATGAAAAATTATTGAAATTTATGAAATTTCAATGAAATTTAGTAAGTAAATGTAATTTAGTTTAATTTATGAAATTTAGAAATTATAAATTCATTAAAGTTAATAAGTTAAGTGTGTCTTTAATTTGTGCAATTTGTGTAGTTTAATTAAATTATAGAAATTGTATAAATTTATTTATATTTATCATTAATAATTTTGTGTTTGCATTTCGTGCTTAGGTTGAATTCTATTTTCATGGAATTTGAGATATCTGCACTTCAATAGGTAAGTATTTAATTTAGATTTTTTTTGTTTACTATCATGTATGTTAAAAATATATATTTTCGTTGGATAACTGATTTGTTTAAAAATATTTATATGTATGTATATTTGTATACAATAAATTTTTAATTATACAAAATTGCATTATAATAAGATAATAATACTGAATAAAATATTATATAAATGCAAAAATGATATTAGTTACTTAAATTGCCTTAAATTATAAAACATAAAATATCAAAAAATGTTAATTGCAAAAATTATATTGGATTGAAATGCAAAAATTTTTTATAATATAAGTAATGATATAAGATATATAAAAAAAAAACCATTCCTAAAATTGTAATATTCCAAAGTATTCCATAAAATTCAATAATATTCTAAATTATAACTAACATTATCTACAAATTAAAAATTAATTATGAATACCATAAAAATACTAAATAATTTAATTACTTAAATGATCACAAAATAAAAAGTAAAAAATCTCTAAAAAATTTACTTAATCTAAGTTTGCCCAAAAAAATGAAAAAATTTAAGAAATAAAAAAATATTATATAAAAAATTAAAAGGACATCACGAATGTCATACAAAACTCAAAATTTTAATTGAATTAAATATCCATAAAATTTAAAATATTAAAAAATATACAAACATTGTATTATCATAAATTGACCATTAAGAATTGCAAAAAGTGTGTAAATTATAAGTAATATTCATCATCAATTCCAACGGTTTTCAAAAAATAAATAATATCCCTAAAAATTAAATAAAATTTCAAAGTTGTGATAAAATAATAATATCTAAAAAATAGAATATATGCTTAGAAAAAATTAAGATTATTAGGTAAAGACAAAAATTTCAAAACTTTCTTATTCTGTTTTTGAATATTATATGTTTGGAGTTAATGTTTATTTTTAATTTTGTTTTTTTATTTTTCTGAATAGGATAGCATCGACATAATGTAATTTATAGAAAATTAGATTGAATTTCTTATAACTTTCATAAAAGAATATGTAAGCATAACCTTAGATATCTGTTTGGTGAGATTCTCATTTGATTATGAAAATCACGTCAAATTGTCTAAAGTAGATAGTTTGAAAATTTTATTGTTAATATAACTTGTTGTATATAATATAGTTTACTATATATGTTACTGATAAATTTCGGTATGTATCTCCTAACACATTCTCTTAGTGCATAATAATAAATGTTGGAAAATATTTTTTTATTTCGATGCACTAGGAGAATTGTAATGATATGCTGCCGAAATTTCAGCAACTGTGTGAACTACAAATTGTTATATGCCAATGAATTTCAAAATGGGTTAGGTTCTTACCTTATAGGCAAGGGGAGTTAAAAAGATAGTATTAGATATTAAAAAAACTAAAAAATAGTATAAAAAATATTGAACTGAAAAATATTATATGTATATATGTTTAATTGCATTGTTACACTAAAATTTTCAGTACTTTATAATGAGATCAAATAAGAATTGTATGTATTTAAGGTTGAAGAATGGGTTATTACGTCCAAAATTCTTAAAAGGTGTGAACGATTTTATTCAATTCACAACATCTCAACCTGAATTTATGGATGAAATTAAAATTAAATGTTTGTGTAGTTATAAGAAGTGTCATAAACACAGTTATTTGAACTCCAATACAGTAACGTTGCATATTAGCAAAGGGATTTTGCTACTAGTTACGATGAATGATATTTGTATGATGAAGTGTGTGGTTCCAAACATCAACTATAAAATGAACCCAACCTTCTAATCGATAATGTGTGTCCAAGTGAATCAAAACATACTACATACCATAATATGGTAATAGAGGTAGCTAGCTAGAGTTTGATTAAAGTGGAATGAGTGAACCTC
This sequence comes from Omphalea diandra, assembly GCA_949677035.1. NCBI lineage: Eukaryota > Viridiplantae > Streptophyta > Magnoliopsida > Malpighiales > Euphorbiaceae > Omphalea > Omphalea diandra. Next base: position 5,502 of record CATIWR010672038.1, on the reverse strand, counting down.
TCAATCCAACGTTTTAGAAGTTGTATGATATGTTTGATGCAACTAATAAGGAATTATGGTTTAATTGTGAAAAATATTCCAAGTTATCTTTGTTTGCATGATTGATGAATATCAAATCGAAACATCATTTATTTGAAAAGGTGTTACAATGATATTGTACAATGGTATAATGAGTCGTTGTCTGATGATCACACAATGGTTGATAGTTTTTATAACACCAAGAAATTGATGCAAGGTTTAGGACTTTTAGTTGAGAAGATTTATTAGTACAAGAATAATTGTATGTTATATTGGGGTGATGATAGTGACTTGAGGACCTGCAAGTTTTGTGATTTTTTTCAAATATAAAAGTATGTCTCGAGGATCAAGTACAAGAAGTTCCATATAAGTAGATGTATTACTTTCCTCTGACGTTGAGACAACAAAAGTTGTATGCTTTTGAAGCAATTGCCAAGTATATGAGATGACATGCTGAGCATGAACACGATGAAAGTCTGATGGAACATTGTTATAATTCTCCTATGTAGAAGCATTTTAATATAATGAATCCACAGTTTGCATCTGAAATCTGAAATGTCTAGCTTGGATTATGCACTGATGGGTTTCAACCTTTTAGTCATATGGACAACAATATTCATATTGGTCAATTATTCTAACCCCTTATAATTTATCCCCCTGGATGTGTATGAAGGAGGAATTTTATTTCTATTCTAGTTCTAAGACTTAATAATCTTAAATAGAAGTTAGATGTATTCATGTAGCCCATGTTTGCAAGACTAAAAAGTTATGGGAAATTGGTGTAAAGAGATATGATATTTCCACATAGCGCAATTTTCAATTACGAGCTGCTTTGCTATGTACTGCTAGTGATTTTTCTACTTATGGTATGTTGTCTAGATGCAGTATGCATGACAGACTTGTTTGTCCATATTGCATGGAACATACTAATGCCTTTACGCTTCCAAATGGAAGTAAGTAGTCTCAGTTTGATAGTACATGAAAATTCTTACTGCCTGATCATCCATTATGATGGAATAAAACTATTTTTCTTAAGAATCAAATAGTGAAAGATCTAGCTCCACCTATAAGGTCAAGAATGGACATGCTAGAGGAAATCACTGAAATATGATTGATGAGGGTAACTGAAGTTGGGTCCAAAGATGTTAATGGTCAAATAACAAAATGAATAAGAAGTGGGTAGAAGAAATGAAGTATATTCTAGGATTTTCCTTATTGCAATACCAATTTGACAAGGCATAATTTGGATGTCATGCACATTAAAAAGAATGTGTTTGAGAATATCTTTAATACATTGATGAATATAGAAGGGAAACATAAAGATAATTCCAAATATAGAGAAGATTTGAAATTATTTTGTCAATGTCCAGAGTTACATCGGGATAATGCCACTGAAAAATATCCAAAGGCAAAATATACACTTGATAAGCAAATTAAGAAATTATTATTGAATGGCTTAAGAATATTAGATTTTCAAACCAATATGTATCTAATATGGCTCAATGTGTCAATATGCGCAAGCTGAAGTTGTTTGGTATGAAAAGTCATGATTGTCATGTGTTTATGCAACGATTACTCCCTATTGCTTTTCGTGAGTTGTTGCCTTCATAAATATGGAAACCTTTCACATAATTAAGTTTGTTTTTTAAAGAACTCACTACACCATAAATCAAGGAGGAAGACATGACACATTTGAAATTTGACATTTTGTTTATTTTGTGTAAGTTGGAACGTATTTTCCCTTTAAGTTTCTTTAATTCAATGGAACATCTAGTTGTACACTTGGTAAATGAAGCGAAGCAAATATGATATGTGCAATATAGATGGATGTATCCTTTTAAGAGGTACATTAAATGCAAAAGTTTTCATTGTACATGTCATTTCAATTTCAATCCATTCATTTTTAATCTATTCACATGCTATATGTTGTAGATTTCTTAGACATTTAAAAATAATGTGAAGAATAAATCTTAAGTTAAAGGTTTTATATGCAATGCATACTTAGTTGAAGAAGTGTCATCATTTTCCTTATATTATTTCAAACTGCATTTGTACACATGGCACGAAAGAGTACCTCAAAATGATAATGGTGGAAACTCATAAATATCCAATATTCTAGAAAAATTGTCAATATTCACTCATCTAAGTAGATCATTTGGCAAAACTAAAAGCAGAATGTTGACATATGAAGAATATTACGTAACTCAAACATATATTCTTCTGAAATGTAGTGAAGTAACTGAATATGTCAAATATGTTATAATTCTATTTCAACTCTTTATTTTGTACTTCTGAAAATGATATACAAATATTAAAATACTAATATTATATTGTGAAAATTTTATGAAACTTGTACATTGACATGTTAAAACACACTTTTTTCAGTATATCCACCGATGATGTTGATAAAAAGTTGAAGACAAATTTCGATATTGGTTTGAGTCATATGTGAGTATACCTTAGCTAATATTACAACTATAAATTTTATAAGAGTAATTATTATATGACTAAGTTGTTTTGTTTTTTAGGCAAATGATCCAACCAATGGAATCACAAATCAATTTATTGTAGATCTTGCAAAAGGTCCATTATATGGTGTGACTATGTATCTTGTTTACTTTATGAATGGATACAAGTTTCACACTGAAAAATATGGTTACAATGTGACATCAATCAATAATGGATTAAGTACTAAAGGTTTGAACTTCATTGAAAATGCATATGACTATTACGGTCGACTAATTAAGGTGTTATAGTTGGAGTATCCTGCACTTCTGATCAAAAGAACCATTTTGTTTAAATGTGAATGGTTTGATCTGACGCTTAATATTGGGATGGAAGTGCATAAAAATTACAATATTTTTGAAATCAACCATAAATGCAGGTTTAACAAATACAAACCTTTTATCTTAGCAATGCACGCTTGACAAATGAATTATCTTCTTTATCCCAGTTTATAATGGTATAAAGCTTATTGATGGATAGTATTTAAAATAAAAGCTCAATCATTTGATGAAATAAAGTATAATCTATTATTAAGATATCATCTCAGACTCCATTTCAAAAGGATGTGGAATAAAATTTGCTTCTTATAGAAATTATGAAGGATAAGCCACCAGGAATTTTAAATGATCTGGGTGCACCGTTCATCAAATTAAATGATGAAGATGAAGAAATTCAGTTTGATGATGAAACAGAGCTATAATCACAATCTAAATCATTAGAAGATTTATATTTGAAGGTGATATAGAGTTTGATGATTCAAAGTAAGTCAAAAATTTCAATTTATTTAATTTTTAAGTATGTTAATGCTAGTTAGAGGATGTACCTGTAATCGCAGGTTGCCTATGTCACCACTTCCATCCACCAACACACTGATTTCGATGCTTGGACTTCTCACGTCACCCATTAGTTCGACTCCTTCAACTCCATTCCTTATTAAGGATTCTCCTTCTACTCCATTTATGCCATCAACGCTAACAAATTAGGATGAGACGTATACAGTTCTTGCGCCTGAGTTACGACCTCATATTTCTTTATAACACAAGAGGTACGCAATAATTATTTTATATATTTTTTATTTATTTTCTTTTTTTATCTTATTAAGTGTAACACTTACTAATTTCTTATTAAGTGTAACACTTACTAATTTCTATTTTCAATTTTTTTACAGTTTGTGTCCGTCTGATAGATACTCTTGTGCATGCCTAAAGATCTCCAAGCAAAAGATTCATCATGGGACCACTAGCAGACTTAATGGAGTTCTTCACATGCTCAGACTGTGTCTCGTCAAACCATCCTGAACAGACGAACCAAGAAAGGAGGTCATGATTCAAGTCCATCTAGGCACACAAGGGGTCTATCCCCATTATGATCACGTCATATGACTGTTAAAAAAAAAATGTTTCACATTTATGAATTAATATTTATTTTATTCCTTTAAACTTTGAATTTAATTTCTTCTTTTTACTACCTTCATAACAGGCTCGACAGCTAGGATGAGAGGTTCATCTTGTTGATGTCTTTGTGTATACATACACAAAGCAATATGACATGGAGACCTTCATTAATGCACGGTCTAGGGCAGTTAATGTAAATCTTAATTTACTTATTTTATACTTTATTCTTTTCATTAATTAATATTTATATATCTTACACTTTATGAAACATAGGATTGTATTCTTGGACATTGTGAGCAACTGTTGCAGCCACTTTCAGGATTCGATAAGCCTTGTCAAGACGATGAGTGTGAGGTTTTCCTACTGGCAGTGAGGGATCAGGTGAAGAGTCGGATCTATGGTATGGGTGGTCAGGATTCTCATTTATATGGCGAGTCTTTGGGTGCCAACTCTTCTTCAGCTCCACTACTTTCTACTGAGGACTTGTAGCGAGAGCTCAATAGGTGAATAGATGAGAGGATCACATCCTATCATGGTCACGTCCACTCTATCAATTCACGGATGCGAGCTATGGAGAGCGATTGCATGTCGTGTCCAATCAACTTGGGATATTTCTTCCCTCTCATCTGCAAATGTCTATGCAACCCGCCCTGCCATATTAATATAATAAATATTATAAATATTAATATCATAAATAGTATAAATTATTATAATATTTAAAAAGCCATTGAAAACCTCCTGACATAATGCTAAAAAAATTAAATACATACTGACGGATTGCTGACTAAATTTTTAAAATAATATTATGTTATTGTTTAATACACTGACAAATGAATGACTTATTACCGACGGATTTTAGCGACATAATTATCGATAGAATATTTCATCGGTATTTTAGTTGGATTTTTTTGCTTAACTATAGACTGACATTTTGTCGATAATTTGGTCTTTAAGTTTGTCAACAAATACAATTTTTCTGGTATTGTCTTACCTACCAACACTTTGTCAACAGAATAGTGCGGTCGGTGTTCCATCCGTGAACAACATTACCAATGGAATTTTCCATCGATATATTTTATATTTCTTGTAGTGATAGTTTTGTGACCATAAATATTATTAGTAATTTTATTTTTATGACAATAAAGTAAAATTATCATAACAATGTAATTTAGTTATTCAGATAATTTATGATGATACTAGATATGTGACAACTTATTAAATATTAGTCATAATTAAAATTATAGCTAAATATATTATAAATAATAATAAAATTATTGTCACAAATTATATATTATCTATGACAAGTTTTATTATCATATATAAAGTTGGTCATTAGTTACAGAGGTATAAATTATAAATGCAGTAATAATAATTATTACAATTAAAAAAATTAATTTGTGAACTTGTATGACAATATCATTCCTAATAGAATAATCAATTTCTTGTAAATATAATAACACAGAAAATGCTTTGTATACGCCAATAATTAAAAAATACAGAATTTTATAATTCATAAGTTGTATTGACATAGAAAGTACATTGTATCTAGTGCATCATTATATATATATATATATATATATATATA
>CATIWR010671962.1:0-21485 GCA_949677035.1 Omphalea diandra | reverse complement strand
AGGAAGAAGAAAGGAAGAAGAAAAGGGTTCGGTGAAGAAGAAAGGAAGAGGTTCGGTTAAGGGCAAATATGTAAATGAAACACTAGTATTTTCTGCCAACCCGTTGAAACACCCCAATTTGGGGTGTTTTAATTTGGGGTGTTTTATTGGTTTGGGTGGATTTGGGTTGGTTTGCCAAAACCTCTCAAACCAATCCATTCCACCCCAAACACTTCTATCCAAACACCACATTATTTTCCAAACCAATCCAAACAAAGTGTAAGTGGTATTCATTTTATATTTTAAAATTATTAATAATAACAAATTATTAGTAATATCTCTATCATTTACTTAACCGAAGAATGTGTAGAAATTAATGAATTAGTAAATGATAAGAGTTATTATTTTTAATGATAATTTATTTTCAATTAATAAATTATACAAATAAATAATTTTATAATTATTTTAAATTTAAATATTATTTACAATAATTTTATCAAATTTCATTAAATGATTTGAAAAATTCATTTATTTACTTGTAAAATATAAAATTATTATATATAGGGATAATTATGAAAATTTTAATTACTATTTGAATTCTATTTCATTATGTATTGAAATATACAAAAATTAAAAATAAAATTTTCATTTCTATTATATAGATATATTAAATAAAAATATTGAAATTCTACAATGTTCATTTTAAAAATGAGATTTTGTTTCTCATTTCTTGGTGCAACCAAGCATGTTATTATAAAAGACAAGAAAACTTCAATGGAAAAAGATTAAAAAATACTATAAAAAAGAAATAATATAAAATTTATGTTTGATTGAGATTTTATTGAAATTTACAAGGAAAGAAATGAAAAAGAGATATTTTAGATCTTAAAAAATGATAAACAATAGCTTAAACAAAAGAGATTTGGCAGGAAAAAAAAGATAAAAGATAAGAAATATAGTTTTCTAAAATGAAAAACAAAGTTTCTACTTTTTCTAAAAAAAAAATTTTTAGGTCATCTATTTATTTAAGTTGATTTTAATTTACATTATAGTACCATTAATTTTATTAGATATTATGGATTCATCAAATTTTAACACCATAAAGTTTAGCGATTGTGTGAGTAACATTGAGTTTTCAAAATTCAACATCTCCATTTGATAATGTTTGAACAAAGAGAACAAAGCAGAACATGATATAATCCATCATGATAAACAACACAAATGAGATTGCCTTCAAAAAATGCAATCCCAATAGGCACTTTCCTTATAAGGTACTTCATTAACCTTTCCTTTCATAGAAGCAGTAATTTGGGAGTTGATTGTGTCCCCAATTAGCCATTTACTATATATAAGAGATTTGAATATATTTATTAATTATCTTCACATTTGTATATAAAAAGGGTTTGATTTTATTATAATGATACCTTAACTTGAAAATACAATTCATTTATCCCCACTACTTTATGTATCCACCATCTTTGTCCTCAATAATTATTATTTAGTGTAGTGAATATGGACATGCTAGTGGTAGCAATCCTTAATCACTTATAACAAAATTGGCAATATGTGATAGTCTCTAGAATTATGGATCCCATCTTTTTTTTTTCTTTTGAAAGAACACTAGGCTTACTTCATTGACAAAGTCCAAAGGCATTAAGATCCAAAATTGTAGCCAAAGATTCAGGATAGTTAGACATCCATCATGGACTAAGCATGTTGTTAATCCAAGATTTGGCTATGAAATCAATTGCAACGTTAGCTTTTCTACTCACTAAATTTAATTGAAAATAGTAAAAAAAATGTTAATGCCTTTGGCTACCTGATATCAATATCATCCAAGCAAAATAATCGTTAGCAGCTAAGAAAAGTTCTTGACAAATAATTGATTACCCACCATTTGTTCCTTGGGAGCAAACCTTTGAGTTGCATAGGTGGTAGTAAGACAAGCCCCTGCTCTTAGAGGCCTAATAAAAAAGACTAACCACGATACTAGTGCCCTTTAACATAAACCATTCATCAAAATGGAACATAATCACTAATCCTTTTGCATCTATGATGATTGAGTTTAAAACTAGTATTATACATAAGCTAAGATAAGTTATGACCTCTTTTACAAGTATAATATGGAGGGACTATCCATGATAGCTAATGTTCAGAAGACATAGGGATAAGGATGAAGCCATTCTCATCGAAGCCTAGGACAAGTAGGGCACCTAAGATCACATAAGTGGTCAAGTCAAGATGTTGGACTAGGGTAGTTAACCCAAGTCTTGGACCTCTTTTAATATTGACAAAGGAGATTGATCATGTCTAATATTTCAAATTAGTATTATTTTACAGCCTTTAGTTTTTATCTAAAGTTGAAAGTTGGATGAAGCTCAAAATTCCTCAAGTATGAAAAATGACTTCTAAATCGCAATCGCTACTTTGTATTCACGACCACGATATGTGAAAAAGCATTGCTAGAAAGCAGATAGGCGAAATCGTGGAGCCATTCTCGGCCGCGATTCATCCAAATGAATGAATACAAAATTGACAGACGAAATCACGGTGAGTGGCACGCCCTAGTCACAACCACAAATTTTGAAGTGACTAAAAAAGGAAGCAAGTCCACAGTCATAGCATGACATGTGTTCCAGTAGACCATTGGAAGTCAAATTTTGCGAATGCATCTTGTTAGAAGTGATCGCGAATTGTAAAGAAGAAGATAACCATTTTTGGCAGACAAATTCACGTCCTCTGTCGCGCCCTATGCAAGAAATCTCACGACCGCGACTTTTGAAAGTAGGTAAAAGAGCAACAACTGTATTTTCCTGGTGAACTAATCAGAAGTTGCTGCGTGGACTAGCCGTTAGACACAAACAAAATTTTCCTTCAGAAATTTGGATTTCGCGATAGCTAATGAGTAGTAGCGACCGCGAATTGAGACTTTTAAGCATTTAATGGAGAATCTGTCAAGTATGTCTTAAAGATTTTGTGAGATATGATCTGCAACGTCTCTTTGGTGAAGTTTGGGTATAAATACTCCACCAAACAGTTATGAATAAGGTTGCTAAGAAATTTATTATAAGAAATTAAAGCTCTCAATTTTTGCTATTCATTTTCTTCAATTTTCTTTATGAAATTGTAAGTATTAGGCGTGAACATTAAACACCAAGTTGTAAGGTTGTAGTGTTAGCCTGTAAAAACACTTTAAGAAAGGTTTAAGTGTGAGACTAGTGAAACACTTGAGTGACGTTGTGCGTTAGCCTTAAAACACATTGTTGTAAGGTTATGTGTGAGTCATCAAAACACAAGTTGTACAAGTTGGGCGTGAGTTTGAAAACACCTTGAGATAGTGAAATACTCAATTGGTAGATTGGGGAGTGGACGTAGGATCGATTATTCCTGAACCACTATAAATCGTTGTCTCAACTCTACTCATTCTTCTTCCCCTCTTCTTTGTCTTTTAAATTTTTATACACCAATTCAACCACCTTCTTGGTGTCAAGGGACAACAATATCAAATATGTATTTTTTTTAAAAAAAATTTCAATAGCTCAATAAAAAATACATGTTCTTATTACGTAATACTAAAAAATTCATAGTTTGCATATAATATTAATCTTATTTGTAATTTTTTAATAATAAATTTCATTTTAAAATATAAGTTGTTGTAAAGACTAATTTAAATTGTAATTTTAATGTGGCAAATTATTTATCCTTTGATGATTAGTTATGAAATTTAATATAAATTGAACAATAAATGCATTCTTTACCTAAAATAATAAATACATATTTAATTTATTATAATATATTTGCAATTAGTAAAAGTCATTATATAATTAGTGAACTCTATGATTTTAAGTAAAGTAAAAATAAAAAATGAATCGAAGTTACTAATTTGATTTTTTTCGATTTGAAATCTAAAATTTAATTTGGTTCAATTTTTATAAACAAAATTTAGCTACTTTGATTCGATTTGATTTTAAAAATCAAAACCAAATTAATTAAAATAATAAATTTCTATTTAAAAAAATTAAATTAATGTATAAATATAGTTTAATACTTAGAAAATAAATAAAATATATCCCATAAATAAATTAAATATAATCCATATATATACAATTAGGATGTAATAAATTTTGTACCTATAAATAATTAAAATAATATAATTTATATTAAAATTTTAAAAAAATTGAAAAATTTATAGTTCAAATTGAACCGAACTAATTAAATCAAACTAAATTTAGTTTGATTTAATTAAGTTCATAAAAAATTTTAGTTAATTCTATTTTTATAAATTAAAATTTAACTAATTTAATTTTAGTGAAAATCGAATTGAAACCGACTAAACCACCTGCATGGACTTCCCTAATAAAAATAGATAGAATTTTGTTATTTTTTTTTATTATGAGAGTTAAACAAAATTTTATTAAGATATGTTAAATCTAGTAGACAGGAGAAGATTTGAATTCCAATGATAATTTTATTCATTGAATAAAAATTTTATGTGAAACAAAAGCATAAATGAAAAAAAAAAAAAAAAAGCTTACAGAAGAGTTATATTTTCAATCTTATCAATTATGATAATTCTTTTTTTGGGTAAATGAACTAAAAAAATGATATGATAAAAAAAAAAAAAAACTGCTATTATAACTTTACTTAAACTTATTACAACTTCAAACTTACCGATTAGACTTTAAAAATTCTGAAAATTTGGGTAACAGCCTATTTTTTATATTTATGTAGAGTCTATTTGGATTTGAAATTAAAAACTAAAAACAATAAAAGCGTAAATCCATATGTAGTTAATCAATTTTTTATTTCATTTTATATAAAAAATTTTAAATTAATTTTTACATTTCTTTAATTTTAAAATATTTCTCTATTGTCATATACTAGTTAAAGTCTTGTCAATTTATTATCTATTTTGCTCATAAATTTTCATTAACGGTTAAAAGCACCCATTTTGCCCACAAATTATAATAATTCCTGTACATTCTATTGCCATAAAATTTTTAACTAAATTCACAGAAGTTAGACTTTTCCCATTGGCTCAAAGAAGTTTTATTTTTTCAAATTGTTAAGCATGTTTTAAATAGATAAATAGGATATTAAGATTTTTTATTAAGATATGTTAAATCTAGAACAAACTAGTAGTATTTAAAATAGTATAGTTCACATTAAAAGTATTTATAAGATCAGGGTTCATATTTTTATAATTTTTATTTTATCATTGATATTGATTTTTTTTTTTTTTAGTTGGTGAGAAAGATTTACATTAATAGTGTTGCATTAACAATAAAAGTTGAATAAGTTATACACACTAGCGCCCATATATATATATATATAGAGAGAGAGAGAGAGAGAGAGAGGTGGCGATATTGATAGTTTCTGAAAAGAATTTTAACTCTTCTCTTTTTATTTTTATTAGATAAGGTGATTATTTTGCTCTTTAAGTTATGAAGATATTTATACTTTTTCCTGTATTGATTCTCATAATATGAAAGACAAATCATTTCTGTGACTTTGTAAAGGACAAAAATATTAACTGTTAAATTTTTACAAAATGAATTTCAATCATCATAAAAACATAATTTTTATGACTTGGTGAAACAATTATATTTTTAAGTTTTGAAAATTTGAAAGAATATTTTAAGAGAGATTTGAAACTGATAAAAAAAAAAAAAGTTATACATTATGCTGTATTTGTAATAAATTTAAATATATTTTTTCAAATTTATTTGAATATTTCTTACATAAGGATATTGGTTAGTATTTTTTTTTTTTCCCTTTAATTCAACTATCTTGATGTTTAACTGATTGTGATATCAAATACTTTTTCTTTTTTTATCGCAATATCCCAATAAAAAAATACATGCTCTGACTACATAATATTAGAAAATTCATAATTTACATATAATATCAGCCTTATTTATTAAGTTTTTTGATAATAAATTCTTTTTACAATGTAAGTTGTTGTAAAGACTAATTTCAATTATAATTTTAATGTGGCAAATTATTTGTCCTTTGATGATTAGTTACGAAAGTTAATATAAATTAAACAATAAACTTATTCTTTATGCAAAACAAAAAATAAAAATTTAATTTATTATAATATATTTACAATTAGTATAAGTTGTTATATACTTAGTGAATTTGATAATTTTAAGTAAAGTAACAATAAAAAATTACCATTGTTTACCGTTACATTCAAATAAAAAAGATGAACTGAATTTACTAATTTGATTTTACCAGATTTGAAATTTGATTTGATTCCATTTTTTTTAAAAAAAATAGTTAATTTAGTTCTATTTAATTTTAAAAAATCAAAACTAAACTAATCTAAATAACTAAATTTTTATTTTTTTAAAAAATCAAATAAATGTACAAATAAAGTTCAATATTTAAAAATAATATAAATATACCCCATAAATAAATTAAATATTCTCTCTTTATATATATATATATATAAAATAAATTTTATACCTATAAATAATTACAATAATATAATTTATGTTAATGTTTTCAAAAAATATTTTTTAAAAAATTTCTTTTCAAATTGAATCGAATCAATTAAATCAAACTAAATTTAATTCGATTTAGTTTAATTCATAAAAAATTAAGATAATTTTAATTTTATAAATTTAAAATTTTATTTTAGTGAAATCAAATTAAAATTGATCAAATTGAGTGGAGTATGGACACCTTTTGTAAAATAGATAGAATTTTCTGATTTTTTTATTATGAGTGCTAAAGAAAAAAATTGGTTTTCACTTTATAAAATACATAAAAAGAAAAATAATATTTAAATAATTGCTATAATATATAAAAATATGATAATTAATTTTAACAATAAAAATAATCAGAATTGTGAAAAACTTTTTAAGAGTGCCAATATCACACCCTTTTGTACCCAAAATTAACATACTCACTCTCTTTTTCGTTCACCTGATGCGGCACCGTTTATCCTCTTCAACCCGAGGTCTCCTTGCTCATCTTTCCTCTCGACGTTTCCCCCCTCCGCTCGCTACTGTCAGTCACCACCACCGTCGCCAGCGAGAGAGCCCCCATAGCACGCTCCTTCTGATTATGAATTGGTTATTAATTCCTTTTTTATTATGAATTGGTGATTAATTCATTTTATCTCTCCTATTTAGTTTTCATGATTAATTCCTTTTTTATCTTTTTTTTTTCTTATTTCTCTAATCAATTTTTGCATCTGATGACAACATAAGTCTCTAATTTCTTTCTGATTATGAATTGGTGATTCTATTTGATGGTTTCTTTTTTTTTTTTCCTTCGAAACTTTAGTGACTTGTTGTTCTGCTAAATTTGATTAATAGAAAAAAAAAAAACTATTATAGTATGAAATTACATCATAAACTTCATCCTTAATTAATGAATTAATGACAATGAACAATCTGCATGGATAAAATCGTGATCTGGGAGTCAATTTTTAATACCCAGTTGGCAATTTGATGGAGCTCAATCCCTAAACTGCCTCTTTATTGTTTTCAAAAGTCTATTGTATCTTAGATAGCGATATATGCTATAAAGATTTATTCACTTTTATCGCTTCAGTCAGAGAATGTTGACTCTTTTTAACTTTTACAGATTTTTATCGTGTCTGTATTGCAAATTGTGGAGTATGGACCCGTGAGCGACATCCTTCCATCGAATAAGATAAACATTTAGAGCTTAGGATATTAGAGAAGTTCTGAAACAAAGATGGCCGGAGAAGAAAATACTCTTGTTGAAATCTTAGAAGAGAATAATCCTATTGATCTTTCCAAATATATAAATTATGTAAGTGCTCCACAGGCCGGTGGAATAGCAACATTTTCGGGCATGACTCGCGATACCTTTGAAGGGAAGGTAGTCGTCGAGCTTAGATACGAGGCATATGTACCAATGGCAATACGCCAGATCAAATCTATCTGTTCATCTGCTAGATTATCGTGGAATATACACTCCATCGCTGTTGCGCACCGCCTTGGTTCTGTTCCAGTTGGAGAAACTAGTGTCTTTATTGCGGTATCTGCTGTTCATCGTGTTGATGCTCTCGATGCTTGTAAATTTGTCATTGATGAGCTGAAGGCATCTGTGCCTATATGGAAGAAAGAAGTATATTCCAATGGAGAGGTTTGGAAGGAAAATTCAGAATTTATGGATAGGAGGAGGCACGAGATAGGGAAGGCAGATGGAGGTTGCTGTAAAAGAAGGGTTGAGATTGAGGCACATAGTAAAAAGCACTGCTGTGGAGCTGAAGTCAAATTAAGTGATGGAGCTGCAGAGATAATTAGTACAAGTGACGGAGGGATTGAAGAAACCAGTTAAGGGAAAAGTTCAAGCATACATTTTCTTCGAAAAAAGGGAAACGAAATTGAATGGTGAATCTTCTTTGTACACGTTTGCTCTGTCTAAATAAATGGCTATTTCAATATTTCATTCTTTTACTCTGTTTTTCTCACTCAAAGTCCCAACTTATTCTGCATTTCAACTTTGTTTCCTTGAATTACATGGCTCACGCTTACACACACACAGCAAAGATCGGTGGAAAAATCAGCTTGTTCAGATTAGGCTTTTTCTCCAGTAGATTAGATTAATCTCAGATAATATCAGTTAAGAGTGGCTACCCAAATTTGATTTCAGCAAAAAAATATAGTTGATTAATAAAAATATCAACTCAAATAACCAAAACGAGAAACTGCGCAGATGGGCAAACTTCAATCTAGTTACAGCAAAATCAGCTAGCAAAACTGATCACTTCTTCAACTAGGATCACAAAAAGACTAATTTTTCTAGATAATAATCGAATCAAATCAAATATTTTTCACACTCACATCTCCAAAAAGTTGGATCAAAAGAATAACTACAAGATCATAAGATCATAATCAAATGGCACATAAGAAAATGAGGCCATGGTTCTTCAAAGTTCTTCAGGATGATTTTCCAGAAGGCTTTTAGCTGGAGTTGAAAGAGCCACAGCTCCACGATCTGCACTTGAGAATTTCTTGTACACAGCCTTGAGCTTGCTTTCAGCAGCTGCAGAATGAAATTTAACCAGAAGCTTTGCGCAATCCCTGTCACATTACATAGGAAGAATGCTATTAGTGTTGCTGCTACTGTGTCACATTAAATGCATATTATTGGATTATAAACAATTTATAAATACAAGGAAAACCTCACTTTAACATATCTTCACTGTATCCTGTATGATGCCTTAGAGTTTCAGTCCAAAATGGATTTTTATCAAGGGTACAGCGAGCCGCATACACAGCCGATGCAGCAATCTTTGATGGGCAGTACATGATAGCCACTGGATATTGCATCAGACCAAGTTCAGCCAGGAAAAACACCATATTTTCCATCTGCATCAATAAGATACTAAAAGATTAATGAGGGAATAACTGAAAAGGCAGGACTCAAAAGCAAATTCTGAAAGGTTATTATTAATTACCTCCTTATCAAATGGAACTGAGGCTTTGATGTATCTGACAAGGAACACATACGGTGTAGGAACAGTCAAATACCATTCCAACTTTCCCAAGATAGCTTTCTCCATTGCCAGAACTTGTTCTCTCATATAGGCATTATCTGATATGCAAATGAAGTCGTTAACCTGCAAAATCTCAGAATCCAAAATTACAACGATTACATTCAAAATGAACAATTATTCCAACGCAGTTGCTTAAGAGATTAAGGTATGACAAGCAATACAATACCTCTGGTGCCCATATCTCTTCATACTTGCTTGCAATGAGCATGGAGCTGATGCCAACCAATTGAAGTTCCCTCCTTGGTACAACCTTTGCCGCAAGGAATCGATCAATTATATTTATAGTAAGGTGAAGAGTTTCAGGCATGAGTTCAAATTTGCGATGAACTTCAATCAACCAGTCTACAAGAATTGTCCTCATCTTTGCATTGACGTCTGGCTGCAAATGCATATAGTCATGCACATCAGCCTGCAAAAAGAATCCATCAGCTTTAAAGAGTGAAAACTGGAGAAGGATAAAATGTGGGGATAAAGATATGATTACCTCTGTAAGCTTGTAGAACTTGTAGATATCATCAACATATTCAACTACAGCCAATTCATCATCCACTTCTGCCGCATCTATATTCACCATTAAATCCACTGGCTTTTTGGTAAATCCACAGGCAGCCTTAGATTCAGCAACCCAGATCAGCCCCACCAATCCCACAAATAGAAGATAAAAACAATATTAAAAAGAAATTCACCTTGCTCCTAGCAGTCAGGATTGATGTGAGGGTTTTAACATCCTTCCTTGAAGGCCCTTCTTTAGGTGTTCTCCTGCTTACAGGCTTACTCTGCTTCTCACTTTCATCATCAGAGCTTATCACAATGACTGTCTCAGGTACATGCTTCTCAACTACCTTCTTTTTAACTGCCTTTGTCGCCACAGGGCCTCTTCCAGCTCCAGCTACATTGCCAATAGCATCCATGATTGGTTTCTGCAAATTGGAATAATTCATATCATCTAGGGGTGAGCAAAACCGAACCGAAACCGAAAATCGAACCGAATGAATTCGGTCTATTTGGTTCGGTTTTAAAGTAAATTCGGTTCGGTTCGGTTTAAAAAAAATAAAAAATTCGGTTTTAAATTTCGGTTCGGTTTAAAATTGAGAAAACCGAATAAACCGAACTTGTGAAATTTTTTAATTTGAGTTTAAAAAACTAAAAATAAATTATTTTATATAAGATAACAAAAGCCCAACAGCCCATTAAGCCCAAAACCGAAAACCAAACCGAACCAAACAGATTTTTTCGGTTCGGTTTACTTCAGTTTACCTTAAATTTCGGTTTGATTCGGTTTGAATTTAAACTAAATTCGGTCTGTTTTCATAATTTCGGTTCAGTTTGAACCGAACCGAAATGCTCAGCCCATATCATCAGGTGGTACGTAAATCTTGAGTCCATCTCATACATGGTGCAAAAAAAAATTGTGAATATATACCTTCCCTTGCAGAGCGCCATCATTCACCAGATTACCAATATCTTGAAGCACTCTTCTATTCCTTCTATCTGCTACAAAGTTCCTGTGCTTCACTTCTCCTGAAAAAGCAAAAATAACATGGATCAAAATAACATTTGTGGAGGATAATTCTCGATCAAAGATTGATTCAGAATACACAAGGATGGCACACAAAGTCCTTGATTATTAATCAAAGTGCACTCTTCGGTAATCAAAATCTAATATGAGAGAGGAAAAGAAAAGCAAAAAATCTTTATAACAAGAACTAACCCGCATGCAAATTTTTCATAACAATTGAAAGAAAAGGACAGAGACCTTTAAATAAAATACAAAAGTACATATCAAAAGCTCGAAGATTATATACTAAGAATTAACTAGACCGGACTGTGTCATGACCAAAAAGACAGTATCAAAACCTAGTCTGCAGCAACTGTCAAAGGGCCTCTAGATAAGAACTCCAGAACTCGACAACAGAACCAAACCCCGAACAAATGAAAAACAAAACCCATAAAAGGTCATGAAAAAACAACATTGTATTGCAGATAATCGAAGAACCCTTTTCCCTTTAATCACAAAAACAAAAGAAACCAAAGAAACCGACAAAGAATAAGCATTCAAACAGACAAGAAATCGAAGAACCCGAAACAAATCAAAAATAAAACCCATAGAAGGACATGAAAAAAACAACTTTGTATTGCCGATAATCGAAGAAAACAGCAATCCCAACCCAAAAACAAAAGAAACTAAAGAAATCCACAAAGAATAAGCATTCAAAAAGCAAGAAATCGTACTACCTCTTAGCTGTTGATGAGGAACGACAGCTTTAGATGCCATTTCAGGTTCTTCTTCTTCTTGATTCTTTCCAAAGACCCTAGCAAATAGTGACGACAGAAACTCTTGGAGAAGACTACTACGCGTCTCTCCTTCTTCTGCGTTTACAGTCGCCACCCTCTTTCTCTCTCTAAAAATACCAATAAACCCCCCCTTTCTTTGTCTCTCTTTCTCTACAATCTTTCTTTTCTTTCTTTTTCTTTTCTGTTTCTCTGTGTCTTTGATGCGGTGTGGGAAGGGAAATAAGAGGCTTAAATTTCCTTCCTTTTGAAGCGACGCGAGCCTCTAACGGTCTTATTTTCTGTTAGGTTTGAACCGTTGGATTTCCTTCTGATCTAACGGTTACCAAGTGCCTTTATCGTGAAACGGTCGACGCTGATGTTCAACTTTTGGATTTTTCTAGCCGTTAGTGGCAAGGGTATGTATGCGAGGACAGGTTCGGGTCGGATATATCTGATCGACCACGTTTGCTTATTATGGGCCACAATTTGAAGCAAGCCCACCACTGTTTATATACTTCAAACTTTTCGCCCGTCAAGACTCTTATTTATTTGCGATTTACATTCACGATTTGTGTATTGTGATTGTAATATTTTATTCATTTAAATTACAATTTGAGATTTTCACATATTTCTATTCATGTGAATTGTGAAGCTATAACTTTCTCTTAATTCCTGTATGAAAACTCAGATTTCAAAAAAAATTGAAAAAAAAATATTTCAAATGATTCTCTTATTTTAAAAGAATATATTTTTTAAAATTTAATTTTTTATTTTAGAAAATAAATAATATAATAATTAAATTAAATTAAATCAAAATTATCAAATTTTGATAGAATTCTTTAAATGAAAATAAAAAACAGAAAATTACTCTAATACTTCTATAACTACTCTTTTTATTTTTAAATATTTGTCGTTTTTAAGAGAATTTTTTATTTCAAAAAATCTATCATGTTAGAATGCCAATGAGACATTAATTCTTTTTTTTTTTTTTTCAATTTTTTCCTTGTTACAATTACTGTCATACTAATACATTTAATTTGAGTATCTGTATGAAGAAAAGGTAATTTAGTCATTTTTTCCTAGAATCTAGCCTCATTAATAGTTTTTTTAATTTTGGTGCAATATCAAAAAAAGGCAGATATTTATGAATGAAGGGAGTAGTAAATAAGGATGGTAGTAGTTATGATTGTTTTGAATAGACAAGAGTAGTTAAGAAAATATATTCATTTGAATTTATCAAAAATTTATTTCAAATAAGAGAATTCAATAAAATTTCATTATTTTAAAATTCATTTCAAATAATAAAATTTTATTACTCAAATGATATAATTCTATTAATAGAATTATTTTCTTTTATCACATCATTTATTTCAAATAGGGTCTTAAAGTATAATATAGATGATATGTCAAAACTCTAAAACATGTTTCATGGACAAATTCAAACAATAATCTTTTTTGTTTCCCCAAGATATAAAGAAATATTCATTGAAGTAAAGTAGATAGAACATTAAGAAGTTTGTTGTTCAATCATGTTGGGCATGAATATTTGTACATGACATTAAATCCAAGAGGTTTTCTTAGTCATTGATAATGGGGAGAGCCCAAGATGTGGAATGCTGGAGACAAGTGAACCTGCAATTCAAGACTGCTCTACGATTACTGCAGTGTGGAAGGTTACTTCGTTCACTTTCATGTTACGTCATGCAGAAATATGACTATGAAATGGTTTAAGGTTTGTAAGCATCATCTATCCAGAGATTGTTTGAAACTCTTCAACATGCTAACTTGTTAGAGAGAGCAAAATGTATTGGTTTTGATGCCTTGCTGCTTACAATAACAGATATTATAGGGATGACCAGCAGCCAATCGTGCAACAGTCCACTTTAATGCTAAGATGGCTTCCTCCTGTGTATGACCATTTGTTGGAAAAATTAGATATTATTGACGTGGAGAAAAATTATACTATCAAAAATTATTAACACAATATAAATATATGTAATAATAAAAATTAAGAGATACAGACAAATACTTAATTTAGGCTTGAAACACGATCGATAATCGCTTTTCTAGAAGCAAAATTTGCTCTACTCCTTCCCAAGTTTTGCTATGAAGATTTCTGGCAAATTGTTTTAGTGGATATAACAAGTTTTAAATTTTTTTGCATTTAGCAAGTAGTGAAAAAAATTTTGTTAGGAATAAAATTTGTGTTTTTGATCCTTTATGGTTGGTGAGAAAGATATTTCTAACTTGTAAATGGTTTTTTCTATTATTATATCAACACTAACAACAAACTCATGAGTTAGTGATTAAAAGACATAGCCCTTCATAAATAGACACAATCTTTCATAAATGGATATAATCTTTCATAAGTGGACACAATTTTCTAAGAATCACAACTCTCACAAGAGTCATAACTCTCCTAAAAGTCACTATTCTTTTAAGAGTCACAACTCTCCTATAAGTCACAACTATTTACATAAAATATTTCTTAAAGAAGCAACTCTTAAAATAAATAATAAATAATTAAACTATAAATATGAATTTATATTTAAACAAATATTACAACAATCCTCACTTATTTAAATATAAACTAAAATACCAACAACAAAGAAAGATCAAAATATTTATGTATAAAATAATATATCTTTCGATTTGAACATTATCTTAGTATAGTAACGCAAAACAAAATTGAAATCTTATGTAGCATTTTACCTTGAACATACTATTCCTTATGAAATTGCCGGTGTTCCTATACACATAAATATTTTCCTCTTTTATTCCACTCAAATACTTGTTTAGCACTTATATGGCCATGTGTTATCCAAATTCATAAGCGTTTATGAGAATAACTCCCAAATTCTCAACTGAAGCAGTACCACCTTGAAGTTTACATAGGTGAAGTTCTTCTAGTATTTTGTCACTTTAGAAATACTAATTGTGAAACTAAACTTCAGCAAGAGTATTCAACTCAACACTCCACCATGTGAAAACAAGTACTTACCTTACGTTAGGCCAAATTTAAGAACTTTAACATCCACTTGCCAATGACTTGTTCTTACCTTTTAACCTTATATGCTATATTTTGTATAGATTAGGTAGGGTTGTCATCATTGGTAGATTAATAAAGGAGTTTTAAACCTAGCATATTCAAAGTCAATTTCACTAAATCTCTTATAAGTGGTTTAATGAATGGATCGGCCAAATTTTTATTCAACTTCACAAATATGAGGGAAATTATTCCATCTTTGATTAACTTTATCACATAGTCATGTCTAAGACTTATGTGTCTAGACTTTCCATTATCTATATCACTATATGCTCGAGCTAAAGTATTTCACTATCACAAAATAGAAATTGAATTTACATTTTTTGAAGTCAACAGAATTTTCAAAAGAAAGTCCTTTAATCATTCAACTTCTTTTCCAGTTTCTGCTAAAGTAAGAAATTTTGACTCCATAATTGAGTGAGTTATAAGAGTTTGTTTCTTGGATTTCCAAGATATTACACCTCCTCCCAAAAGAAACACTCAACCTATAGTGAATTTACTATCTCCTAAACTTGATATCCAACTAGTGTCAATATATCCTTTTAAAATAATAACAAATTAAGAATATTGTAAGTCAAGATCTTTAGTTTTCGTAAGATAACCAAAAACTCTACTAATGGTTTTCCAATGTTCAACATTTGGAATGCTAGTAAACTTATTGAGTTTACTAATAACAAATGCAATATCAGGTCTAGTGCATTGTGTAGCATAAATTAGACTACCTATAACACTTGCATACTCAAGTTGAGCTACAGCTCTTCCATTATTTTTGATCTATTTGACACTTGGATCAACTGGGGTACTATATTCTTTAAATTTTAAGTGATTGAATTTATTCAATACTTTCTCTATGTAATGAGATTGACTCAAAACATATCCCCTACTGTTTCTTTTAACCTTAATACCCAAAATGGTATCAACTTGTTCAAGATCCTTCATCATAAATGTGAAAGATAGAAACCTCTTTATTTCTATTATGCCTCCATAGCATTGCTCACAATCAACATGTCATCGACATATAAACATACAATTACGATATAATCTTTATGAGGGTAAGTTTTGAACTCTATTTTCAAAAGCTAATAGATTTTCCAAAAACTTTACATCCCTTGATTTAATAATGACATTAGACTCTAAATTTAGAAGTCTATAAGCCTTGTTATTGGAGGCATAGCCAACAAAAGCATATTTGATGTCTCTAGGTCCCAATTTAGTTTTTTTTAAATCATTATTCTTACAATAAGCAAGATACCCACACACTTTAAAATATGATATATTAGGCTTTTTTCTTTTCCATAATTCATTTGAAGAAATTTGAGTTTCTTCATAGGAATTTGATTTATTATATGACATGTAGCAATAAGAGTTTTGCCCCATAAATTAAATGGCAACTTTGCATGCATTAACATAGCATTAATCATTTCTAAGTAAGTTTTATTTCTCTCTCTACTAAACCATTTTTTTCTAGAGTTTTATGTGGAGAACATTGATGAATTATGCCATGTTCTTCACAAAATAAGTTAAATTAGTTTGGAAAATATTCTCTACCTCTAACACTTATTAAGATTTTAATTTTCTTACTTAATTGATTTTCAACCGCCGCCTTATAATTTGTCAATGCATTAAAAGTCTCATCTTTATGTTTTAACAAATATACTGTGTATCTAGAGCAGTCATCAATGAATGTTATGAAATATCTAAATGAATTAAATCTAGCAAATTAGTACTTCATTCAACACTTTGAAAAGGCTTTTTAATCATTTTTTATTTAACAGATAATTCACATTTTTCAAAATTAATATCAGAAGAAATCATGTGATCTTTAATCATTGTTTTCATAGCACTTAAGCCAAAATGTCCTAATCTTTGATGCCATAATGTAGTTGAATCAAACATATAAATAGAAACATTATGTTTATTATTATCATTAACACTAGTACATAAAAGCATCAAGTGTAGTACATAATTTAACCATTCTATCACATGAATGGCCTTTTCCAACAAACAAATCACTTCGAGTCAAAATTAATTTGCTCGATTCATACACAGATTTAATACCTGCCATATTTAACAAATTTCCACTAATAAGATTTCTATTCATATCATGAACATGATGCACATTAGAAAGAATTATTTTCTTGCCCGAGGTAAAAATAAGATCAACATTTCCTTTGCCATATACCTTAGGCCTTCCATCTTTTCCCATTTGAATTTCTTATCCACTATCAATTTCTTTATAGGTCTTGAAAACAGACTTGTCATTGCAAAAATGTATGGCAGCACATGTGTATACCACCAATCCAAAACCTTCCATGTATAGCACAAATTTCACTCATCGTTGCAACAATGTCATCATTCAGTGCTAAGGTGTCAAGTTTTGATTTTTTTTTTTTTTCCTTTCTAAATTTGCATTCCCTGGCATAATGACTACATTTGTCACAAATAAAACAATCCCTTTTTTTTTTATTTCTTAAATTTACCTTGATCCTTTTTAGGGCCAAGAAAATTTTTTTTGTTTTGTTTGCCTTGTTTTAAATTGTTTAAATGTTTATTCACAACATTAGCCTTATTATTTTCAACAAAAAAAAACTATTTTCTTTATTATCTCTCACCTTTGATTCCTCCTCAATTCAAAGATGCTTTTGTAATTCTTCCAAGGAATGGTCTTTAGCATCATGGAGAAGTCTTTTCCTATAACCTTTCCACAATGAAGGTAGTTTTGCAATAATTGCCCCTACTTGAAAAGATTCAGGAAGTTCAATCTCCACAGCTTTCAACTAGCTAACCAATACTTGAAGTTCATGTACTTGTGATAAAATACGCATATCATCATTGAAAATATACTCTATATATTTAGATGTGTGGCACTTCCACCTTATACTTAAACTCTAATGCATTACAAATCTTCAAGGCAGAATTTTCATTTGTGTAGAGATCATATAATCAGTTTGAAAGTGCATTCAAAATTTGTCCTTTACATACAATTTCATCTTCCTCCCTCTTCTTCCTTAATGCAATAGTAGTTTCATTGACATCTTCCTTCGATTCAGGAATTAGAGGTAAACTATGATCCAATACATAATAAACTTTCAATGAGGTAAGCATGAATTTTAACTTGTCTCTCCATCGCATGAAATTTGTTACATCACAACGATGAAGACTAATAAAGTCTTGATTCATCATCTTAATTGTGTTAGTATCCACGATATCTTCTTCCACAATCAAAGCAAATTTCTTTTTATATTGTTAAAAAATTAAATATTATTGGTGTGGAGAAGAATTACAATATCAAGAACTATTAACATAATATAAATATAGATAATAATAAAAAAAATAAAAGAGATATAGACAAACACTTAATTTAGGCTTGAAACATGATTGAGGATTACTTTCCTAAAAGTGAAATTTTCTCTCACTCCTTCTCAAGTTTTGCTATAAGGATTTCTTACGAATTGCTTTAATGGATATGACAAGCCTTTAAATTCTTTTCACTATTTAAATTCTTTACACTTGGCAAATAGTGAAAAAAATTTGTTAGGAATAAAATTTTTGTTTTAAATTTTTTATTGTTAGTAGGAAAGATATTTCTAACTTGTAAGTAGTTTTTCTATTATTATATCAACACTAACAACAAACTCATCTATATATAAAGTTAGTGATTAAGGGACATAACCCTTCATAAATAGACACAACCTTTCATAAGTGGATATAATCTTTCATAAATAGACACATATTTTCTAAGAGTCAAAATTGTCTCAAGATTCATAACTCTCTTAAAAGTCACAATTCTTTTAAGATTCACAACTCTCCTAATAGTCACAACTATTTACATAAGATACTTCTAAAAGATGAAACTTTTTAAATAAAATAATAAATAATTAAAATATAAATATGACTTTATACTTAAACAAATATTACAACACCATTTAAAGCTGAATATTGAGGCAAATGTTATACAAGGTAAAATGGTCTAGGTTGGTTATTATTTTTCGTAATAATGCACGTAAAGTCATGGCAATGGAGGTAAGGCAAAAAAGTTTGAGTTTGGCTATTTACGGTGTAGAAATGTAAGTGATTCTATTTGAGATTGAGTTAGCACTTCAGTTATTTTTTTAAGTGGAGGTGGAGTGTAATTACTTAAATGTCATCAAGGAGATCTAAAAGAGTTGTAAGGACAATTCATACCTAGTTCTTTTTGTCAAATATATTAGTTCTTTGAATCCTAACTTTCATTTTGTTTCTTTTTCTTATGTTCCAAGAAAAGCTAATTATCTAGCTCATACTTTAGCTCAATTTTTACTTAGTAATGGTGCGACTGAAGAGTTTTGGATTAACAGTCAGTTTGGAAAAATAAAAGTAAGGTAAATGAAGCACATCTACTTGGTTTGTTTAAGTAAATGAAGCATATCAAATAAGTGCCAACTTTATAATTTTATTAAATAGAAAACATCAATTTTTTTTTACTACAACTAGCATATCCCAAAAAAATAATTAAATCAAGTTAAACAAGTAATTAAATCATTCATAATCATGCTGATAAAATATCCAAAATTTTAGAAAATATAAAACAATTATTAAAAACCTAATTCCTCCATATGATATAAAATTTAATTTCCTACAATCTCAAAAAAAAAAAAAAAAGACAGTTGCTACGATAGAAAAAATGATAAGAGACTGTAGGTTTTTTAGGTTTTAAAAAGATGGCTACATAAGAATTATAAAAATAAAATGGAATTAGCTTTTAAAATAGGGTGTGAGCATTTTTTTTAACCTTAATAAATCATTTTAAACTTTCAGCAATCTCAACCCAAAAGTTAAGAGAGTCTGTTCTAACATTATCAATTTATTTGAAACAATATTGCAAAATGAAGGTTGATCCATTGTATGTAGAATAATCATTGTGAAATATTTTCTTGAAATTTAAACTTGCCATTTCGAGGTTCTCCACCATCGATAAATGCCAATATCTATCTGAGTGGGTTGATGAAGGGGAACATGCGTACTCTTTTAAGCATTGCTCTTGAAGTGAAGTTAGGTGGACACACGCTCATTTCTAATTTCAAGTCACATATTAATGTCCTGTCTTACACGTATGACTGAGATTGATTGCCATGTGTGCTACTTTTTTATGTTCCTTTTAGAAAGTAAGCTCTTTTATAACACTAGTAATATCATCAACTTGTACTTCCTATGTACATTTGAAAATCTTTGCAATATTAGACATTTCAATTAGAGAGCTATAGCCTTGGATTTTTTGTATCATTCCTTTAATTAATTGTGCCATGGTGTCATACATTTTTGTGGTTTTCTGGTCAGCCGCTGAGGTAAACATCAAACTTTATCCATTGATTTTAGCATAGTTTTTCCTTTATCATTGTTTTGTGTCTTCATTTTGTGTACATTCTAGATTTAGGTATTGCAAATGCCGATTATAAAAGAGATCAGTAATACCTTTCAATCACTACAAGGTACTCTTATTCTTATTCTAGCTACAAGAACTAGTTAGCATTTGCCTTTCCAAGATCATCATATTTACAGAATAACCGTCAGTGGAAAGATGTATGAATTTCATTACACTATATCAAAGCTTTACTTTAGCAAATTATTTGTCTAACTATGAGATAATTTTGCAGGTGAGACCACATATTTAGAAAATCCATATCATTGGGCTAATTGGATGTCGAATGTAAGAACAATGATAGGGAAATATATTATATTTCTACGATTACACATCTATTAATAGTACTTAAGAATGACAATCTTTATTTCTCAACTTAACCAATTCCTCTATATCCTTCTCGTTTTCTAGGGAAAAATATTATGGACCCTTTTCTTTGACATTATAGCTCAAGCTGGTGATAAGACATATTTAACATATTATATTCCATTACTGAAATTTTTTCTTCTCAATATTGTTTCTTTGAAAAATCTTATATTTTTTATATACCAATTAAAATTTAAAATTTCATAATTTATAGCTACTTTGGTGAAATTACTGTGGTTGGTAGTGTTGAGGAAGCAAACATTATGGGTCGAATTGCAAAAAAATGACATCTGCAAATTAGAAATTACAAGTATAAATATTTATCATATAAATAATTATTCACTCTTTGCTTTAATCATATTATTATAAACATCTTCTTCTATAGTAATGAAAACCTCGAGATCATTTTGTGGGATAAAATAGTTATTTATTTTCTTGAAAGTGTTGTTTTTATTGAAGAAATGAATGGAAATGTTGTTGTCGCGTTTCTATATATGATCATTAAGAAATTCAACAGTAAATTATATTATATATATTTACGTTAATTTACATAATATATATGTATATATACACACACACTACAAGAAATATATAATTTACCGATGGAAATTATCGCTAGAAAAGGCGTTGATTTCGACGGTATGAACACCGACCATCATTATCTGTTGGTGAAGTATTTATTGGAATACGACGTGCTGCTAATCTTGCATAGCCCATATATATATATATGTATGTATGTATGTATACATACATACATACATACATACATACATACATACATACATACATACATACATACATACATACATACATACATACATACATACATACATACATACATATATATATATATATATATATATATATATATATATATA
>CATIWR010671802.1:0-10365 GCA_949677035.1 Omphalea diandra | reverse complement strand
TATATATATATATATATATATATATATAATTCAAATTAATCAATGGTTTTTTAATATAAAAAACTGAAAATCAATTTATTTTAATTGATAGCACAAATTAAAATCATGGGACTGATTAATTGAATTTTGTGAATCCATTCCATCGGTTTTTAAATCAATTTGATTTTTCGAATTATGTTACACTTTTCTAAAAATGAAATATAACTTACTATGGCACATATATAATAAATTTTTATTTTTTGTGATTTCCCTCTATATAACTATATTGCCTTGCGTTATTAATTCAAAAAACTATAGTATTTACTCATGATTAATTCATTGTTAGTATCATAGTAGTTCCTTTCATGTTTATGATTTTTTAATCAATAGGTTCAGTGATGTTTGCAAGTATTAATAATGAATCCAAAATTAGATATTGAAAAGTCATGTACTCAGTAATGAATCCAAAATTGGATATGCGAATGTCATATGTACTCTAAATATAAATTATTGTTAAACGTTAAAAATTGAATCCAAAATTGGATATGCGAATGTCATATGTCCTCTAAATATAAATTATTGTTAAACATTAAAAATTCATATCTGATGACAACCCTGAAAAGAAAGCTTTAGAATCAACCTATTAGATGCATTTTGATATAGAAAAAAGGGACATAAGTGAAGCAATACTTTTTGATTATGGGATTAGGACGGTTAGTAAGTGAAAAAAAAAAAAAAAGTATAAGGAGACAAACATGATTTCTATTCCAAGGAGTGAGCAAGCAAGAAAAAATTGATGAAGTGATAGAGGGTGATGACGATTCTCCTCCAACTCAAGGCGAAAAAGTTCCACCTTACTAGCTTAATGCTTTTATGGATAGTGACTCTCTTTTAGCACAAATCTTAGGCTAGTTGGAGTTTCTCAACATAAGTGTTGGCCTAGTGTACTAAGAAGAGGGTTGAATTGGTGAGAGATTAGAAATTAAAAAAAAGGTTTAAGTGTTTAAAGGGTTAAGATGGAGAAGAAAAAGTAAACACAAGAAGTTTATAATGGTTCGGGTGTTAACAAACTCTATGTCCACTCCCAAATTCTTCACAATTGAGTATTCCACTCAACTAAAACTAGTGTTTCCAAGCTCACACTTATACAAATGTGTTTTATGACTCACACAAAACCTTTACAACTTGTGTTTTTACAAAACCTCTCACAAGTGTTTTGGATAGACTTACTCTTCAACCTCTTACAAATGTTTTGGAATCTATGCTAACTTTCAACCTACTTACAAGGATGTTTAATGCTAACACCAAACAATCAATAACACATAAAAAAGAGTAAGAAGGAGCAGCAAAATTACAAGAGTTTGGTTATAATTAATAGAATTCTTTCTCATTTACATTTGTTAGGTGGTGTATTTATAGGCAACAACCACCAAAGAGACGTTGCTCAAAAACTATCCCTAAATCTCTAAGTTATGTTAGGCAGATTTTGCATTAAATGTCTGTCAGACGGAAGTCGCAGTCGTGACTGGCATTTCATGGTCGCAATTTTATAATTTGCATTGAGGGGTAGGAAATCGCGGTAAAAAATCCTATTTTGTGTCTAACAGCTAGTCCATGTGTCCTTCACCCATTGGTTGTCCAAGAAATATAGCCATTGTGTTCAACCAACTACTTAAGAGTTGCGATCGTGATTTAACTTCCTCTTGGGCGCGACTGAGACCACAAAATTTTCTATTTAATGAGGAGAAAACACTATCATGAGTCCCGGTTACGACATATACTTCGCCCTCATGATTTTTGATATTCCAATAGTTGTCTTGGACACTTGGCGTGTTGTGGTGCAGACTTGGTTTCTTCCTTTATTACTATGAAATTTGACGTCGCGACATAGGACGCGAAAGCGACCACGAATTCCTCTGTGAATCAAGCAAACTTCCTTCAGCTGAGTCGCGACTGTGAATTCGTCCACGAATTCTTCTGCCCTACTCCATCCATCCTTATGGCAAGGTCATGGTCGCGAATTACGGGATATTGATCGCGAATTTTGACGTTATTAAAGTTAGAGATTTTGACTTCCATCCAACTTCCAATGAAAATATATCTTTTAAACTGTAAAACAAAACTTGAACAAAATATTAGAACTGATCAATCTCCATTGTCCTGATTAAAAGAGGCTTATGACTTAGGTTTGACCAACCTAGTCATACAATAAGGTTGACTAAAAAAGGTAACTGCTAAAACTATGATGAAAGCATTTGAACATCAAATGTATTATATTTAGATGGACCTTTTCTCACATCAAAAGGCGTCTTGAACTTATGCCTCTAATTCTTCAAGAATTGTCAAGTGAATATGATAATGAGAATGAAAGTGAGTCATCTCAAATCCAACTCAACATAAAGGAAAGGGAAAAAAAATGTGGTTAAAGAAGAAGACACTCACAAAGTTGAAAAAATCAATGCAAGAACCAAGAAGACTCAAACTTTAGCTTTTATCCTTTAGTCCTAAAACCTTAAACCTTAGGCATATTTCATGTCTTTTTTTATGTGTTTTGGTTATTTGTTTAAAGTTTGAAACTTTAAGTAAAATGGACAAATTTCTTCAGGTTTTTACATGCACTTCATCTTACCATTGTATGTCTTATCTTTTGTGCTCATTAAGGATTATGCAAGAGCATCCAAATGTCTCTTATTTCTAATAATTTGTTTAAATATTAATGTGACGAAACTTTTGTTTCTCTAAATTTTCATCTCCCCTTATCTTTCTATCTTCATATATATGCCTTTTATCTTAAATCTTTGTTTTTGATATTGACAATAGGAGATAGAGCTATTGGTTTATAATTATACGTTAATCATACAAAAGAAGAGAGTTTGGTTTACATGAAAAAAAAAAGGGAGATTATGTTACATTATACTTTAACTGAAAGGGATAATAACAGCTTATATAGGTATGCTAAATTTTAATTGTGTACAAATATGCTAATATATAGTATAAGTCTTGCTTAGATTTTATTGAATCTTAAGGCTTATATTCTTATTTTGATGATCACAAACAATGATTAAGACTGCTAACTTTTATGCAAGTGTTTCATATGACCTTCAACTTTATTCCAAATTAAAATTGAAAGGGTTTTGCATAAATTAAGTGCTTTCTAGATTTGAAAAGGCCTAAAAAAAATAACAAAATCTCATCAACGTTAATTTCACAAGTCTACAAAAGGTCAAAGCAGTTAAAAGCTTGAACATAGAGCAAAACAGAGCATATTGGTAATCCAATCATTCAATGACAGTTAAAATTTTTGATGACTATGGAATTAGGAAAATGGCATGTTAAAAAATTTCGCGACAAGCACCCTAACTCTTCTATGTGTTTTTGAAGATCACTTTAATAACCACGAAATAATTCAGTGACTGTGAAATAGTCTTATTGTCCCTAAGAGGTTTAAAAGACAAGTGAATAAAGCTATGACAAGTTCTATAAAAATTGAGCTATGAAAATTCACAAAAGAAAGAAAAAGAATACAAGCAATTTATAGTTTTGTCCTATGTTCGCTCTTCTAATAGTCCCACTAGAGAGTTTCATTATGCAAGTAGCTTAGGAGTGCTACTTAAACCTTCGATAAGTAAATTTCCTAGGTATTACTCAAACCTATCAAGATAGTTTTAAACACTATCTCAAGCCTATCCTAAGATGGATTTGTAGAAACTATCTTAAGCTTTTGACAATATCATTAAAAAAAAAAAGAGTAATTACTAACCCAAGTAATAATCCTTATATGTAAGTTTTATAACTGATACTAAAAAAATTATTCTTCTAATGACACTTAAGCTTCCTTTTTTACGAAGAATATAACTCAAACAAACTTGATGCTTGAGCTTACAAATAATGCACTTGAGGTTGAGTAGAAAGAAATTTAGATTCAAGTTACTTGTGCTTTTTTCTCTTGACTTTGATTTTGTTTTGTTGACTTTATGCTTTTGTGTTTAAAAACTCTTAAACTTTTCAAACCATAACAAAAATTTGCTTTAAGAGTTAATTAGGATGTTCTTATATAGGTTTGCGCAAGAGAAAAACTAACTAGTACATAAGTCAACCTTAAATTATAGAAAATTATTAATATAGCTATTATACCCTTCAACATTTGTTAAAATTCTAATAATGATTATTAGAATTCTAATAATCTAAAATGGCCTTCCATACAAGCATTAGAGCATTCCATAATCACTTCTTCGACAGTTATTGAATTTCCTCCATGGTTGTTAAAGTGTTTATGGTCATTGCATGTCTTTTATGTAAACGTTGGCTTAATAGGTGGCCTTTCAACAATCATTGTTTTTTACGAAGATCATTGTTTTGACATGGTCATTAAAGTTTTTAACAAACATTTAGCTTGAGCAAAAATTTCATAGCCTTTGTAACCTTATTTATGACACTTTTTCAACAGGCCATGTTTTTTTCCCACAGTAATGCACTTTTAATGACATTGGGAAATCTCCATAGTCATTGATTTACCTTTGTTCATTAGCTACTTAACAGGCATTGAAATCATCCCACAGTTCTTAGTCTGATCCATGATAATTGAATGCTTTCTATGGTCATTAAGAAGAAGTCTAAATTACACAGATTAGTTTTAAGTACTTTTATATGACTTTTTTAACTTGCCATTTTTTTTATTTAACAGTTGTTGGATACTTATAAGACCATTAATACATTTTCAATAGTTGTTGAATGGCTAAGTCATTTGAATGTTATATTTTGCTCTATGTTAAAGCTACTAATTGCCTTAACATAGACACTGATTCTATAGGAAGTGATCAAGGACATAACTCTAATGTGATAATCACATTATGAACTTAGAAAGGGGAATGTGAGCAATGTCAAATGCTATAAGGATTAGAGGTATCAAAACCAATATACAAAATACCTAAAAATTAAATGTATGATCTTAAAGGTTTAAGAGAAATATTTATTTGGATAATATACACCTATGGAGATGCTACTATATTAGTGCAAATATACTATGCATCGATGTAAAGGTAAAAACCTAAGAGCAATTAGTTGTAATGTACATGCAAAAATATTTTAATCCCCAACCTACTCCTCTCCCTATGAATTAAAGAGGGCATTTCTTTTTGAGAAGTATGGGCAAAAAGGGGATGAAGGAGCTCCACCCATAAAAGCTTTCTTTTTCCCTAACTTGGATAAGGCTTTTTGTTCTCAAGAGGGAGAGACTTCTAAAAAAATTGAAAATAGAAAAATGAGAGGAAAAAGAGTAGAAAAAAAAAAGAGAAAAAAGATATCTAGGGAAGTTAAGCTCACAATATAAACACTAAAAAGGAAAAGAAAAAACCATATTCTCCCCAACTTTTTTATCTTTATATTAATTTTTTATTTAACATAGAAAAACACACCCAATACACCTTTAAACACCTACCTAGGCTTGACCAGACTCCCTCAACCCACTTAATATTCACTAAGAAGCTTTAGACGCTTCAACCTCACTTAGTCCTTAACTTGAACTTTTTTTAATTTCAAACGAGACTAAACTCATTCTTAGCCTTTTCTTAGCTTCTTTTAATAATGTGATAGCCTGAGGGCAAAGCTAAGGCTTAAACACTTCCTTTTTTTTTTTTTTTTCATTTTTATCGATTTTCTATGTTCTTTCTTTGTCTTGGTTTTTTATGTTTTCTAAAAAAAAATTCTTTAAGTATAGCCTTTAGTGATTTGCATAAATCATTTTTAATATGCAAAGTCATTTTGATTATATGCACTGGCCACTAGTTAACTTGTGATGATACTTTGTCTAATGGATATAATGGTTTTCTTTAAAACTTTATGATTATGAGTGTGCATTTCATCTTTATATGAACTTATTTTAATGATGGAAAACATAGTCTATGCATGTTCTTTCTACTTTATGGTTTATTCATTAGATCCTTAGAATATTTAGAATAGAATGACTATGATTTCTGTCTTAGGTAAGACTATGGAGCATGTTATCATCTAAGGCATGATGCCTTTCTATTTTAGTCACATTTAACATGTTTGCTATTAAATGCTTGTTATATTCATGTATGCTTTATGTTTATTATCGATTTACATAGATCCCATTATGATCTATTAGAGGATGTAGATCCCATTATGATCTATTAGAGGATGTTAGATCTATAAAAATGTTTTTCATACCTATTTACAAGCTAATTTATGTGTTGTCCCAAGATGCCCTAGAAAGGGGGTTGAATAAGACAATGACAAATTTAAACCTTTTTTTTATGAATAAATAGAAAGAATTAATCAACCATAAATGCATAATAATTTATAAAATTTTAATTTAAACTAAGGCTACATCCTCTCCTCTAGATACCACTAGAGGTTTCCACTAAATAATGGCTTTTAAATGCCATTGAAGCCTTTATACAAGTGAATTTAGCCAAACACCACTTATGTCTTCCTAAGATAGATTTTCAAGCATCACCTAAAAGCTTAACAAATAGTTTGCTCTCACTATTAAAGCCTTTCCCTAAGATAGTTTATAAGTACCATTTTATACCTTTCATAAAGAATGGTTTAAAGGTTATTTCTAATATAAGAGTATCCTCACACAAGATTTATAAGAAGTAGAAAGGAATATTCAACACTTAGATCCTTTCACAAATAAGTAGTGTATACAACCTTCTTAAGTTGCTTAAGTGGGTTAGAATTTGATGTTATTGACAAGCTCAGTCAGTCTTCTTCTCTCTTTAAACGATAACTTACATATGTACTTAAAGAAAACTAGTTGAAGCAACTAGACTCTAAGACACTTTTGAATGCTCTTTAAAGCTTTTAGATCACTTGGAGTATGTTTCTCTATCTCATTTAACTTGTTATATTTTGAATTTCAAGCTTAGTGATAGGACATAAACTAGCTAATATTTATAATAAAAAAGCCTATTGGATCATCAATATAGCCCTTAGACCCACGATTAATGATCGTTAATGACTAACACCTAATTAATCTTACTTCAATGATCATTAACTGTTAAGCTTTCATTCTTATCTACGACCATTGAGTTTATAAAAAGCTCGTTGGATTACAATCCACACTCATTTTGATCCTTTCAATGATCATTATCTTTTGTCTCTTAAGCTTAGCTAAATCAACATCATCTGTTGAATTCTCAATGGTCATTAAGGATATTCAATGCCATTTTGTAATGTTTACCATCATTAATATTTTTAGCTCTAGCCATTCAAGTTCATCAAAGTTGAGCTTTAATGCTTGTTGACTCTTGACTACTCTCATTAATTCCATTTTAGTGCTCATTGATATATTCTTCAATCGTCGATGGGATTTATAAAAGAGTTCAGAAATCCTATTAAGTATTTTCAACTTTTGTTAATATTCTTTAATACCTTTCTATCCAATAGTTATTGATACATCTTTTCAAGGTCACTACGACTTACAAAATGCTTTAACCACTTTTATTAAGATTTTTCAACTATCGTTGATTTCCTTCAATGCTCATTGGTGCATCTGTAATGATTGTTGGCAAGTATGAGCTCTTCTTAACTTTAATACTTGTTCATTTTAAACTTTGCTATTTAAATTTCCTTTAATAATCTTGAGATATTAAATAAAGGGCTACAAGTTGAAACTTGACAAACTTGCATAAAGGTTAGATTATTTAACCCTTTGTTTGTAATAAGCAACACAAGAATTAGAACCTAAAAGTTTTAACATTCTCCCCTTTTTTTATTATGACATGTAATACAAGCAAATTCTCCCCCTTAGTCTTATGCTTAAGCTAAATGAACATTTCATGATTTGTTAAAATCAATTTTGAAATAATTTTCTATAGCAAGTTTTCATAGCAATAATCTCTAATTCCTTCTTAGTATTTTCCTTCTATAATTATGTAGAATGTGCATTATCTCTTACCTTAGTCTGTTATAGGCATTCACTCCTTTTACTTTGTCATTATACAAATATGCACATTTAATCATATTATCTCTATACTTTTATCATTATAAAAAAGAGATAAGCAAGAATATAGTGTATAATGGAAAGAGTAAAGAGAAACTGAAAGATGTATTGCATATAAGTAAAGAAGATTTATACATAAAAGACACAAAGAGATAAGGAACAATTTATATATTGTCTATTCATCAGCACATTAAAAGACAATGAAATAAAGAAAAGAAAAAGGTAAAAAAATTAGTTGGAGGCTTTAGGATCAGGAATGATTTTGGGGTTTAGTTTAGTAGGAGAATGACTTAAGGCAGGTTCAATGTCCTCGTCATTATTTAGTTATCCTTAGAGTCTAAAATAGGTTATAGATTGAGAATATCAATTATCCAATCTAAAGTTTGATTCACATCCTTAATTTGTGTTCCAAATTTACTGGCTTGACTTTGGAAAGATGTGATCTTGATCTTTAATATCATAATAATCATATTTATCATGCTCAACTATTGCAATAATGGTTTTTCAAAGTATGAAAGAGGTTTTTCTTAAGGTAGAAGACTAGAAGGTGTAGGCATTTATGCTAAAGTAGGCATTGGTGCTAGAGTAGCCACTTGAGCTAAAGAGGAACTAATTTTAATAGTCGTTTCCACACTTATGCTTGCAATGTCTTCCAAGTTCTCATTCTTTTCCTTGATAACTTTTTCATTCTTATTAGTAAGGGCAATAAGGTCATTCTCTTGCCTTTTTGAGAATGCCCATGTTGATGAGCATTTTCTCACATAGAGCCTCATTTTTTGGTAGAGCCTGTAGAAGAAAATTTATTGTTATCCTCTGTTATTCAGTCTTTAGAATTGCTTTTATATAATTAGCAATTCTTATGATGCAATGTGCCATTACAAATGCATTAGTGTGAGCACCTCAATTAGGAGTTTCTTAACTGTGCTCAAGCATGTAGAATCTTATTTACGACGCCTAATCTTTTATCAACTATTGAGGGGTTAAGAGGATAAGGATCATATGTTAGTATAACCTTGATTAATGGCATGCAAAGGGATCATTAGGAGGGCCTCTTAATTGATTAAAGCCACTTTGAGATTAAATGACCAATGGGGGGGGGGGGGGCAAAAAGGGTTGATACTTTGGTATTACCCTAGATGCTTGATTAGAGTCACCACTTGACTTTGGTTAGGATAAAATTTTAGGTAAGGAAGGGTTCTAATCGTAATAGGTCAACTAGAATGCTTAACCCATCTTCACGTCATCAAAGATTAAGTTTGAGAATTGGATATGGTGTAGGGAAGAGGTTAGGCAGCTCCAAACTAATTAAACTTTGGGTCCGACCTTTAGATATCTTTGGTTCACATTTATAATTTTTATCCTTATTAATTACTTAGTCCATTTTAAGAGGTCTTAATGATACATCTAATACATGTTCACCAATTCATAACATTCGAATAATATAAGCATTCACCATGAGGGGTGGGGGTACATTATTAAGCATAGGAGGAATGTATGCATTCAAATGAATGAATATAAAAATATGAAATAGGTGGCCCTCTAACCTTTAAAACCAAACATAAGTTAATACTTAGAGTGTTAAATAGAGCACAAAGAAACCAACCCTAAACTTAATCAAATTAACCTATAAGTAGGAATTATGTCATCTTCACCTTGACATGAGAATACCTAGGTCA
Organism: Omphalea diandra; assembly: GCA_949677035.1. Classification (NCBI taxonomy): domain Eukaryota; kingdom Viridiplantae; phylum Streptophyta; class Magnoliopsida; order Malpighiales; family Euphorbiaceae; genus Omphalea; species Omphalea diandra. The sequence goes on along the minus strand of CATIWR010671802.1, from coordinate 741 downwards.
CTTACATCATCATTGATCTCATGAAGGGTCAATTAAGGTCTTAACTTACTGCCATAAACATCATATCATACTCAAATTATAAACAAGTGAACAAAATTATGCATTAATGTCATGAGAATGTATCATAAAAGATGAATAATCTGAAAGCATGTGAATGAATGCATATAACAATATAGGGTAGAATGTAGGGCTAGAGTATGAAGTCATAGGTATCTTAAGGACCTCTTCCAAATTGCGATATGCCAAGGGCATGATGGAAAATAATCCTAGCCATGGATAAGGCTAGGATGCAAACTAAACTGAGAAGATTATTAATGCATCAATAGGACTATGTTGTCCCTAAGCACCAAGAAGGGGAGTTGAATTGGTGTATAAAATTTCAAAAAGCAAAGAAAAGGGAAGAAGAAAGAGTAGAATGGAGACAACCGATTTATAGTGCTTCGGGTATAATTGACCCTATGTCTACTCTCCAATTAACCAATTGGGTATTTCACTATCTCAAGGTGTTTTCAAGCTCACACCCAACTTGTACAACTTGTGTTTTGATGGCTCACACATAACCTTACAACAATGTGTTTTTAGGCTAACACATAACCTCACTCAAGTGTTTCACTAGACTCACACTTAAACCTTTCTTAGAGTGTTTTAGCAGGCTAACACTATAACCTTACAACTTGGTGTTTAATGCTCACACCTAACAATTACAATTTCATAAAGAAAATGAAGGAAATGAGTAGCAAA
>CATIWR010671743.1:0-16209 GCA_949677035.1 Omphalea diandra | reverse complement strand
TAAAACAATTTGCCATACAACTATACAAACACTACATATATGTTCCAATGTCCCCAAATGCAATGGTACTTCTAAATGATTATTTATCTAATGCATATGCTCATGTGATAATGTTAATGAATGTGACTAGGGATGTTACATGTATTGCCTTTAATATCAAATCTCCTATTATGATCATTTTTGGCTTGATTCTTTTGCTAAATGTGTGTGCCCATCCTTTTTTTGATATAGTTGTATATGGTATAAGGCCTTTAGCCTTGTCCCATCAAGTAAAGCCAGCTTATATTTATTTCTTATCTATTGGTATTCTAAAATCTTTGCTTTAACTAATACTTAAAGAGATTCCACTTTCACTTCAATAGGTAGCACACATTCCTATGGATGATCTAGTCATTTTGTAAAACCCCTACAATGTGAAAGGAAACTTTTCAAGCTAGTCGTTGTATATCTTTACCATTTTAGCTAGGATCTTCTTGATGTTCTTATTGGCTGCCTTCATTCCCATACTTGCTTGATGTATATAAGGGGAGGACTTATGGTGAGTTACCCTATATTTCTTCAAAGTTGCCCTAATCTCAATTTAGAAGTGAACACCATTATCTATCACGGTGTGGTACGCCGTAATGGAAATTGAGATTCTTTTCTATAAATATTTCCATCTACTTCACCCTTAATTTTCCAAATGATTTAATTTCTACCCATTTCCAAAAGTAATCAATTGCCATTATGAAGTACCTATGGCCTTTAGTAGATGTTGGATTTACCTCTCCCATGACACCACTACCCCCATATTACGAATGGATAGAGTAAAAGTTTTATAGTTCCATGTGTGTAAATGGTTGAGACTTCCAAAGACCTGACATTTATGGTAAGCTCTCATGAGCTTAATACAGTCTCATTCCATAGTGATTCGAAAATACCCCAATCTCAAAATTATTTCACCGAGGTCACCCCATCCATATGTAGGCCATATACTCCAGCCTACACCTCCTCCATAAACCTTCTAGCCTCTTTTTCTATTAAGCATCTGAGGTAGACTCCATTAGGCATCTTTTTATAGATCATACCTTATAAATAGTGAACTATAATTCTAAGCTCCTAAGGGCATCCTTGTACTTCCTTTCTACACCATCAAAGTATACTTTATCTTTTAGATACCTTTCAATGTCATAATGTTATGGTTTGTCATCCTCTAACATCTATATCAATCTCCCGCTCCCATGTTAGGGTACTCTTGATGTGGTCATAAATAATGGCTTCATTAGCATCTTCTTTTGTACATCCTGAATAAAGTGGCTAAGGCATCTACCATTATATGTTCATCTCATAGGATATGGAAATTCTTTAAAAATTTTGAGTTAACACCTTCATGAACTCCAAAATTTTTATTTAACAATTTCTTAACAATTTTATGAACTTTAAGTATGGCCTCAACCATTCTTTTTTTAATTCCTATTCATCATTAATTTAAGAGATTATGAACATAGAGTCATCAAACACCTCTACTACTTTAACTCTCAATATAATCAATACTTCAAGCCTAAAAGCACACACATTATATTTTGTAATATTTTTCATTACTTTACTCATGTGTGTTAGCCATTGACAATAATTATCCTTCGAGCAAGACAAGGATTACACCAACTCTCGCTCCTTTTCCATTCATTGCTCTATCCAAATTCATACTTTATCCTTAGGCTCTATTGCCCCTAAGTTGTCATTAAGGAATTTAAGCACCTTTCACTCTTTTTTTATGATAGGCTCTTTTGCTAGGTATTCAATGATTACTATATCTCTGCTCACTTTTATATCACACACTTGATTTTATATTTCATGATGAGGATCAACCATTTTGCCAATTTCACAACTAGAGATGGTACTTCATATAGATACTTAACTAGATTTAGTTTGGAAACAACTTCAATTAAGTATGATTAAAAGTAATGTTTAACTTCTTTATAGTCCATGCCATAACCTAAATGTATTTTTCTCCATAATTTATAAGCTTATTACTAAGGTAATACATTACATATTCTTTTTTTACATTATCCTCCTATGCTAACATTGCCTTCATAAATCTATCTTCCACTGTTAAATACAAAATCAATGGTCTCCCTAGTTTTTGTGGATTTAGCACTGGTGAATTTAATAAATACTATTGATTTTCTCAAAACCCTCTAGGAATTACTCATTCAAAGCTACTTGTAGGCCTTTCTCAAGAGCTTGAAGATAGGGTCGCAAATTAGGCTCAATCTTATAGTGAATTAACTAAGATACTGGATACGCCCTATGAATCTACATAGTTCTTTCTTTGTCTTGAGTACAAACATTTCTTTAATAGCCTTGACCTTATCCATATTTACCTTAATGCCTTTTTTTTATCACTACTTGTCCTAGTAACTTTCTTAAGGTGACCGTGAATGCACACTTTTTTAGATTTAGCCTTAGGTCACATTAGTCCACTCTTTATGGCAACTTTTCAAAATCTTTAAAGTGACCTTCATTGGTGTCAAACTTTGCCATCATATCATTGATATAAACTTCTACCTCCTTATGTATCAAGTTACAAAATAATTTAATTTCCATTTACTGATATTTGTCCTAATGTTCTTTAACCCAAATGGCATAACTCAATAGTAATAGGTCCCTAACTCAATGATAAAGGCCATCTTGACTTTGTCTATTATAGATATGAGAATATAATTATATCCTAAGAAACCATCCATGAATGAATACATAATGCTATCAATCAGCACATCAATATGAGACAATGAGAAATCATCTTTGAAGCAAGCTTTGTTTAAGTCCTTATAGTCGAAACACACCCTTACCTGTCCATCTTTCTTGGGTACTAGTACTATATTAGCTAATCACTCTGGGTAATCCATCACCTCTAAAAATTTGGCCTATAGATTTTTAGCTAGCTTGCCCTTGACTAACTACTCCTATCTTGTTATAATCGCATAGGCTTCTATTTTACTAACTTCATATGCTAATATGTAGGTATCCTATGTCTAGCAATCCATTTATCAACCCTTAGCATATCCTTATACATCTACGTAAAAATCTTTAATGCTTCCTTAGTAGCTACTTAGACATTTTTTCTTTCTTATAAGATGATGTCAACTCACTATTAGCAAAGTTTTAGGGTTTCTTATGTGTCAAGGTTAAAATTAATCATATGCATAGAATTAATATTAAATATGCTTATGAAATAATGCATGTCATAAGTTATACCATCGAGAAAGACATCAGATAAGTAGGTAAATTTGGCATTTATTACTTTAAATATTGAAAAAATACACCATCATCATCAAATAAGCTAGAGATTGTGATATCTATAATGTCCTTATTGGAAGGCATTTATATGGGTGCAACTAAAGCTTAAGCTTTTCATTCTAAATTAAACAACTTTCCCCTCATCTTCTTCTTATCTTATTAAAATAACTTTTTTTTATAGCATGATTAAGGAGGACCTCTAAATTGTTATCAATTAACTGCTTACTAACCACCTTAATAGTTCCTTATTACTAGTTATCACCTTACTAACTACTTCAAATTTTGGCATCACTGTCCAACTCAATCTACAAAAAGCTTTTCGTTAAGGCTATCCCCTATAGATTATCTCAATACTAATCTACACATTTTAAGAAAAAGGTATCCTCTAAATCATACATGAAGTGTTAACCTATTTGAACCTCCTTTGCTTTGTCCATTACCTCACCTTCCCTTATAAAGTATTCCAATAGTGGCCCTTGAGTATCCTTGGCCTTAAACTTACCTTTCCCTTTCTAGTGTCCTAACCTTGCTCTAATAGACTATATTGGAATGTCTAAAAATTTAGAGATCTTGATGTCATTCTTTCCAAGCCCTTTTTCTTAGTAAAAAGCTCATTTGTGCATGATACTAGCCACCTTTAAGTTCACCCATTCCTTAGTAATGCCTACTACTTTAAATCTCCTTAAGTGTGGTACATTAATACTCAAAGTTGAAACCATCTCTTCGAGCTGAATACTGATGGTAACTACCTCTTCTTCATGTGGGATCTTTAACTTTTGGTGTAAAGTATATGGCACCTCTCCCAAAAGGTGAACCATGATATTTCTAATAGTAGTTAAAAGGTCATTGGAATGTCTAGGATTGTGAACATTACCACAATAGCCCTTATCTTTACTAAGGTCTTGAAAGTTCCCACATTAGGTTATTTAGTATCAACATATGCCCAAATAATTATCTTTGAAGTCTTTAGATCTATGATTATCATTCCAAACTTTGGTAGTAGCTTTAAAAGGCATAGGTTAGTTCTTGACCCATCCCCTATTGTAACACAAGGAGTCTTCCTTCACATTGGCCTGATAAAAAGTGCCATGTTATGGATGTTTCCATAAAATGGCAAATCCACATTGATGAACACAACCTTCCCCTTACTTGGGTTTCTTACCAAAGAAACTACTTTAATAGGCAATGCTTTCTTAGATATAAGTAGGCTAGATAATGCATTAATCATAGCTTTCCTATGCTCCTTGAAGGATATTAGCAATTCCTACATTAATCTTTATATGTGTCTTATCTAGTTGCTTTAATACAACACTCTCTTCTTCCTTTCCCGTTACTAAAGGTTGTTCGAGTTCCTTCTCACATGAGGTTCTTTACTCATATCCCTATTTAGGTAATACCTTCCCTTCTAATTCATCTTTAACCTAAGGCTCTACTTTCTCCTCATCCCTTCTAATTTCATGGTTAACGTGAGACTTTACTTATCTTCTCATCATTATCTCTCTTACATTAATACTTTTCCTATAGGTTAATAATAAAGGCCATTTTTGTATTGACTGCTAGTGTGATCTCTTCAAAGTTTCTTATAATAATTTCTTTGTTGATCTTAGAGTCAATTTTGAAGGTTCCTTGACTGGGAGATGGCACATTCTAATAATTAAGGAGACAGTTCTCTTGGATATTTGGCTATACTAGTGTGAACAAGATCAATCAAATCTTGAAACTCATGGAGGCTTATGTAACATTCATTTATGCAATAATGGTACCTTAATGGAAAGCATAAGGAAAAAAGGCTTAAATTTAGGTAATTAAAGAAGTTAAATGGTTTAAATAGACTTCAATTATATGTGATGTCAAACTTCCTTATAACAAAATAAGAAATATTTATGCACTTTGAGGAAGTAAAATTTCCTTAATTAACATTACATGAGGCCTTCATATGTTTTGAAGTCCAAAAATATATTTATTTGGTTGGCGTTGTGATCTTAAAAATATGATTTTATTATTAAATTATCATATTTTTAAGTTTTAATAATATAAAAGTTATTTAGTATATTATTAACCTAATTAATAAATATATATTGATAAACTATTTACATATTCATCTTTTTTAAAAAAATAATTTTTACTTATAAAATCATATAAAAATTTTATAATAAATTAAAAAATATTTAATCTTTTTTTTTTTTTTGAGATCAATAATTGTTAATAACAATGTCAAAGCATAATTGGCATTGCTATTGTAAAAATTTAATTTTGTTTATTAAACTATTATATTTTTAGGTTATGAAAAATTTATATTACTCATGAAATTTATTTAGAAGCATTATTAACCAAATTAAATAGGTATTAACAAAATACATAAATAAATCTTCTTTCAAAATTAAAATTTGCACCCACAAATTTATGATGAAAATTTTAAAATTAATCAGAAAAATAATTTCTTCTAATTTTAATCCTAAAACTAGTCATTAGTAATAACAATATCAAACATACTTAAGACAATGCTTACAATAAATACTTATTAAATTAATTATTAACATTTTTTCCAATAATGTATTATTTCATTGATCCATATTATTTGTGAATTTTAATTTTTTAAATCTTCTTTATTATAGCAGTTAAAATGTAATATCTAAATATAGATTTCTTTTTATTATAATGAGTCACCTAATATAACAAAAAATTTTAAAATATTAAATAAAAAGTTAGATAAATTAATAAAATAATAAAAATTGAAGAAGTGTGTTTATAAATGATTATTTGCTAATATTTCTGACTTTCTTTCTTTATTTTATCTCAAGTATTGGAGATAAGGATATAATCAAGCCAAACCGAGTTGAACTCCATGAGGCTCGAGCTCAAGCTTGAATTTAAAACTCAAATCGTGAGCATGATCTAGTTTCAATTTTTAAGCTCGAGCACAAGTTCGATTGATACTCGAGCTTGATTGGATTAGACTCATTCATTGAATCATGTAAATTAAAATTTTAGTTTGAATAAACTTAATTAGACATGAATTGATTAATCTCATAGGGTAATATTGTAAATATGGCACATTCAAAGGATAAAATAAAATTATTTAATATTGTCTAAGCTTGATTAGGCTCGCAAGTCTCTCGAGTCAAGTGTTTTGATATTCAAATTCAACTCACTTGATTACTCAAGTAGCTCAAGCTCCAACTCAGCTCGATTAATCTCAAGTTGATTTCAAGTATTTATTGAGTCAATCTCGAATAGTTTGTGAGTTATTTTTATTCGTTTACACCTCTAATTGAAGTGATAATTTTATATTGATATTCAAATAACAATGCCACTTTACATAATCTTGCAATTGTCATAAGAATAAAACATCATTCCAAAAATATACCTACTTGAATTAAGAAAGTTGCAAATGAAAATAGCAATTCACGATATAATTTTCAAAAAAAAAAAGTTAAATTTTTTAATTTTTATTAATATTATTTTTTATTTAATATAAAATTATTTTTATTTATTAATTTTCATTTTATTAAAAATATTTAAAGGGATTAAAAAATATCAAAGTTTAAGCTGGTTATAAACAAACTAAATTTTTATAATGAAATTAATATTTTTGGCCTAATGATTCCAAAATTCCAAAACTTATCGTACATTTGCAATTATAGCTCATTCTTTTAAACTTTGTAATCGAGACCAATTTTTTAATTTAACTATTAATTATAGGCTAATTACAAATTTAGGACAAAATGATTGTGTTTATTATCCATTTAATAATTAATTTTTTATTTTTAAGTATCAATTATAGCCTAATTGCCCTTTTAATCAATTAAGTATCAATTAATTATAGCCTAATATGCACACTGCTTTTCTCCTAATTTTGTAATTAGACTATAATTGATACTTAAATTTGAAAATGGGTCTCAATTGCAAAGTTTAAAGTATGAGCTATAATCGTAAATGCGCAAATAGTTTTGGATTTTTAGAATTATTAGGCCAATATTTTTTAAGTTTTACATGGCTATAAACAATACAAGCAAATGTATTATTATAAAGTAATAAAGCTATTTCATTGTGATATAAAATACTTTTTTACTTCTAATATATTATATCAAATCGTTGAATGAGTAATATATATAAATCAGTTAAATACATATCGCTCTCTTATTTGCTAAGTAAAAAATAATAATAATATGTGTTTAGTGACCTCTTGCATTATGAGATAGGCATTTATTAGTATAACTATTAACTCAACAATTTATTTTTTTTTTCCTTCTTACTTATTACATATTGAGAATTTCTTTTTTTTTTTTTTTCAAAAAAGAAAGAATTTATCATTTCTTTAAAAATAAATATGTCTCCATATTACAGATTTTACATCTCATTTTTTTAAGATAACATATTATTTGATTATAAACTTAATAGTTTAGAAGTTTTATTTACCTCATATTGCAATAAGTTAAAAAATTAAATTTCAACAATTTGTCCTATTTAAATATTTTTTATGTATCACAAAAGGAGAATAGGTAGATGAATATATCATTTAATTTAATTAGTGATGGCTCTTGATCTCAAAATTAGATATTGCTATCTTGCAAAAGAGACAAAATAAGTTAGAATGGGTTGGAGTGTTTAAAACCACTATGATACTTAGGTTAGTAAGGGAAATATTATGAAATGAGAGCTTAAGAATTGAGAGTAAGAGAGAATGTTTAGGATGATAGGTCTTTAGATGTCCCTTTTGTGCTTGTAAAATAGTAGTCATTGTTTGGATTTTGAATGCCACTGATATTTAAGGATTTGATTGCCTTATAACTATATTATTTCAAAGATATGAGAATTAAAAATGCCCATAATTTCTAAATGTAACTAAGCATAAGTCCAAAAATATATGTTAGTTTGACTTTATCATCGATGAAGTTGACTAGATGACGTGTCACCAAATGATATTACTATTTGATCCTTAAGATTGCATTCTCCTAGGGAACAACCATTCTAAAGGTGTTCAGCTATCTTAAGGCTATCGATAGTCCCTCTCAATTTGTTCTATCCTGACATTGATGTTAGTCAGATGTTCTATTTGCCCAATGAGGGTAGTATGCCCAGATATTGGCCCTCGTACACTAAGAAAGATGGATCATAAATTTAAATGTTAGAGGATAGGTTAGTTTTCCATGTATTAGAAGAAGTAAAAGAAAAATAGAACACATAACAATTTATAGCAGTTTGGGTATTAACTAAATCTACTTCCATTCCCTAATTCTTCTAATTGGGTGATCCACTAATAGTAAATGGTGTTTGAAAGCTCATACCAAACTTTACAACTTGTGTTTTATAAAGGCTCACATATAATCTCGTAAGTGTTTCCCAAGACTAACACTTAAACCTATACAAGAGTTCATTAGTGGCTCACTCTCAAATCCAATCCCAAAAGGTGTTTAAAGTTCACACCAAACTTCTTACAATTCAATAACCAAGAGTGATAACGAGAGAAAAAGTTAAGAAATAAATTTGTAAGAGTTTAGCCTTAGTAAACATTTTTTTCTTGTATTTATGTCTATTTGGTGGAGTATTAACAGAGATGTTGGGGACAAAATTATGTTCAAATCTCTAAAATGTCCTAGGCAAATCTATATTAAATGTTTGTTAGGCCATCATCGTGGTCGCTACAAGTTAATCATGATTGTTATCTACCTTTTGCTATGGATTTTACATAGTCATAATCAAGATCTTTAATTGTGACTAATGGTTAGTGACACGTGACAATTTGGCATTGGTCCTTTATAAGACTAGCCATTAGAGTCCTTTTTTGGTTTTTAAGTGTCATGATCGCTATCTCATGGTAATGATTGTGATATCAATTGCGTTGGCCATCTAGACGTTAATGATGACCATGATTATGCTATCCAATTTAGAGTTCTTGAGTTAGGCTTATAGCAGTCACTATGCTCATGTTTCAGTCTGAGATATGAATTTATAATAGTCTTGTGACACCTGGCTTGAGTTATATGTAGCTTTGAAATTCCCCTAAACTTGATTGAATGTCATGATGTTTATCAAGGATGCGATTGCCATTGTCTAATTCGTATTCAAGACTTCACTTTATAGCGGTTGCAATTTTGTGTGTAACGGTCTTTATTTATAGGCATTTCTTGATTTTATGCTCCATTCAACTTGCAGCGATGTTCTAGCTTAATTTCTACAATTAACACACTTAGACAAGACATTAGAATTATTCAATCTTGTACTATCAAGATCAAATGAGTGTGTTGAAATAGGTTTGACCACCGAAACCAACACCATATAAGTGTGTTGCTCGAGAAAATTTGAGCCACTTGCTTTTAAATGTGTTATTTGGATCCGCTAGAAAATTTAACTTGTGGGGTACGTCATTTAGTTTCTTTTCAAAATAATTAACTACAACTTTTCATCACCTTCATTTTGATGACTCAAGGCAAGCCTTTTGTTTGCCCTATAATTATTACTATCACATTTCTTGATGCTTACAACTAAGTATAAAAAAAGGGTGATTGCCTTTCATTTGCACCTTTTGCCTTCATCTGCCATTTGCACTATGCAAATTATTCTCTTTCTTTAAAATTTATCTTTTCCTATAGTTCCATTAAAGCCATTTCTTTCTATTTCTTCCTTTGTTTTTTTTTTTTAATCTTTTTTAACCTTGCTTAGTTTACTTTTAAGAGCATTTATCATTTAAGTTAAAAAGTCTTAATTGCCAAGTACTTATCTTATTTTATATTTTTATTTTAGGGTTTCCTAGCATTGGGTTTTGAAGAACATGCATAATAGAAAAAAAAAAAGAGTTTTTATATGTAATCCATTAAAGATCCATGCGATTTTATTAAATCAAAAAGGAGAATGTGAAAGGCTTACCAATTCAGATGAATGATCGAAGATTTATTGGAAGGTAGAGCGGGGGTTTACACTATTAACACATAACCTCAAGCTTAGAGTCGAATCTAAACGTCACCAAAGGATGATCGTCCTTTATAAGTATCCACACGAATAGGATCTATTCAAAATGCAAGGTGTGTTAGCACTAGGGTTTCTCTCTCTGTGTTTTGTGTTTTAAAGGAAAACGTGAACAACTCTTTTTCGCATAAAGCCCTAAAACGTGTGTGTGTGTGTGTGTGTGTGTGTGTGTATGTGTGTGTGTGTGTGTGTGTGTGTATCTTAATCGTTAAGATATTTTATACCAACTATCTATCTTTAAGGATACAAATAAAAGAAAAATATCCAATTTCATTTTTAACCTTTAAAACATAAATAGATATTTAAAACAATTTAGATAATATCTCTAGTTATCTTAACTAAACATAGAGAGAGAAGTATAACCCAATTTCATTTTAAGCTTATTTTAAGTGTGTGATCCTATAGGTTCACATAATATTAATAGTAGCCCAAAACCTATTTCTGACCCACAAGTCATAAGTGGCCTATAACAAAACATTATGGCTACCCAAATTATGTGAAGGTCTATAATCCAACCTAACCTATTTCATAAATAGTATTATAATCATTTTGTCACATTATATCTCAATTGAACATAAGGCATGAAACATGTCATCCTTATATAGTTTAATTCTTTCTTGATATCCAAGTAAACCGATATAAAATGACATTGATAGCCTTTATCAATTCATTACCATATGGCCATGCAATCTTTTTCAATCTAACTTATCAAGGAGCCCAAAGATATATTTCTCATAAAAATATATGAGGGACAAATTCCTTGTTAATCATTCATATTCCTCTATATGATTTACTCCATGTCCAATATTACTCTATATGTGATCATTCGATTAAAGATAATTTTAGACTATATCAAAACATAAAGTTCATCATATTGGAATCTATAGTGATTTTCAAGTCAGATGATTAAGTTAATAATATTGCATGAGAATCACTTATGACTATTAATCTATGTAAAGTTCTCATAACAAGTCGATCTAATATAATGTTTCTTAAACATGTATCAATGTGTTTTAATATCACATATCCATGATTAGTAAAACATAGTCATCAATCAAACATATACTAATCTTCTTTCATTATTATCCTAATAATAATGACCGCCTAGGGACAATTTAGAATAGAATTCTTCATACCTAAAGGTTATATTATCAAGTTACTTACTTGGTGACATTAGGTAGAATTATCTATTCATGAAATTCATTATTTAGTCGTAAATAAAAGAGATTTCATAATAAAAAAACAACCATGACATTATAAAAATATTCATTACAAACATTAACCTAGGGCACAAAACTAGCACCTAAGAATAGAAGGCACTATTTCACAGGCTAACTAGGCTAGGAAAAATAGAAAGGATTGTAAATATGGGAGATTTGGGACACCTTAGGGATCTATACAAGACCCTTGAGGATTATGAACTATTATTTTGCTTTACTAGTTGTTGAATAACTGAACCATTGGATGAAGGAACCATAATAGTTATAAGGAACATCTAGACGCTGGCTTAGGTTTTCCCTTCATCATGTCCTAGTAGATTACCTAAATTTTACTTAATACCCCTAAACCAACTTCACTCGAATATGATTAGAATTTTACACAGCCTGATAGAAATATGTTAGGTGAAGGGTGTTGCTCTGAATAACACTCTTATTCAAAACATGTATAGCTTAACAAATGTTCTTTTGAGGACTTCTTATACCTTACCTCAAAATTGAAGGCTAGAGCAGTGTTCATCATTCCTTTCTTTATGAAGGATTAGTGAACAAATACTTATTATTTTGCCAACCCCCCTCCCTGAATGCTTACTGTAGGTATTTTTTTAGACAGCTTCAGCATCTTTCCTAACCCTTATTAACTAGAAGACCAAGTTCCTATTAGATTTGGTCAATAAGTGTTGTATAGTTCTACCTTCTTATAAAAGGTATGTTCAAAGGTTTATTAAGAACTGAACACTTAGGGTTAAGTAGCCATTAAACTTAATAGTTGGTGGGGATTGGTCTAAGGATGAAGGTGGTGCATGCCAAATGTCTGTCATGAAGAGAAAAGGTATACTCCTTTTTTTGTATTTAGTTATTATGGTTAGCAAATTGATTTTTCTTAATTTAATTTTTTATAGTGAAAATGAACATTTTTAGGATGTTCCATGTTAACTTGGATAAGGAGGAGAAACAATCTTCATTTATTTAGTGAACTCTTTAATAAATGAATGAGGGGGATTCATATGCTTTGATGACAACTCTTACCACGCTCGAAGGGACTTTACCTACTATTATTGCTACTCCTAATGCATCTGACCCTTCTAATGATCTCTAGAGGAAAGGTTAAGGTAAGAACAAAAAGAAGAAAAAAGATGGTGGGACAAATGAGTCCACCCAGGATGTAGAGGTAAAGCAAAATGCATTTGAAGTGTTAGGAATCGAGTGCTCAAACCTTCAAGCTTATCTCTAGGTGAACACTAATGGCACTATCGAAAACTTATCCATCTATGACACAGTTTTAGACTTCATTCTCCTATGGCTTGTTGCCTAAGATTGGGTGGATTGTTCCTCTAATAGACATTAAGTGCACAATGGTAATGCATTTGTTGGAGGCATTCTAAGGGATCGATAAAAGTGATAAACACATATTAAAGGCTGAAGAATCATCTTTATAAAGTATGTGTATTTATTATTTTTAAATTTCACTTTTGTGAATATTTACTTAATTTTTTTGTGTTCTTTCTAAATAGATTGTTGCAAGAAAGATGGAGAAGATGATCGCCCTTCATGCTTCAGGGTGAAACAAAATGGTCAATCAAGCTAGGGTGAATGAGAAGTAGGCATCTACTGAACTTATCACTCATAAGAATGATCAAATAATAGTTCTTTAGAGAGTTATGGATAGGAAATCATCAACCGTCTTGGCCATACCCAAATGGATTGGACTATATAAAAAGAAGATTATTGATAGTTGGTCAGTGGAAAAAGAGATGTCTGCCCCTTTACTCAATGACGTTGATGTTAAGCGACAATTGCCAAGATGTTTGACGACTATTGAAAGGGGAGAACATCACTTTTGGCTTAGAGAAGTTGAAGGGTATCAATATCGATAACCTTTTTGTTATGGCGGATGCGACCTACCACCAAAAGAATGAGAGGTGTCTACCTTTAACACCTCTTTTTTCATAGATTTTGAGATCTCCAAGTAAGAAGGTGTCATTTGTGTGGTTTCCTTTCCTTATATTTGCCCTAAGACATCTTCTAAAGCCTTACCAGACTCTCAGGCCAATGGCAACATGACATACCACTTTAAAAAAAATAATCTCTGATTAGGCTACTTTTGATCACATTACTCCTAAGACAGCCACATATGAACCTGCTCCTACTGACACTTTGAAGTGTGATGCTCCTCTAGATCCTCCTATAAAACCTTAGAACAAATTGTAATTTATGATGTATTTTATGAACATATGTAAATATTTTACTTTGACAAAAATTCTTTTTCTCTTTAACACTTTGTTTGAACATTTTACCCTGAATGAACTAATTGAGTGACTTAACATAAAAGTTGGAGTTTAATGGCTTTTACTAAAGCTAAACCATTCAAAAGAATTAATACTTGAAGAATTTAATGGTCTCTACTGGAGCCTAACTATTTAAAAGACTTTAAGAATTTACGAACCCAAAAATAATTGAATAAACTAATGGAATTTAAAGGGGTCAAACCCTTTTGCAAGGAATTTCGTGAATAATATTTTATTAATAGTACTTTTGAAGGTTGTATATATTCCAAAATCTAAAGATTGATCATCATTTTAAAGTCGTTAGCTGGTAGGCCTCATTCCCTGTTGCATTAACTATTAGGTAAGGCCTTCCAAAGTCACTCTTAGATTTGCTACACCAATATACCCTTGCCAATTTCTAATTTTTTAAGGACTAGGTGCCTCTGATTGAAGGATTTATGTCAAACCTTTTTGTTGTTGTATCGAGCCACTTTGGTTTTGTACATTTATGCCTAGATTGTTGTTTGTTCTCTTTATTCTTTGACCAAGACAACATGGAATCTGGCACCTTCATTATTGATTTCTTGGTTGAAATGATGAATCTAAGGATTGGTCATGCCCATTTCCATTAAAATCACTTCTTTTGCTAGGTTGAAGTTTGATTATGTTCTAACTTTTCTAGGGGTCATTCGATACATCTAAAGAACATGTGGGAGTTGATTAGCCCAATCCTTTTTAGCCTCATCAAGTCATTTTTTAAAGTTGTTAAGGATAGTCTGATTAGTAAATTAATTTGTCCAATTGTTTGAGGATGAGCTATTGATGTGAATTGCAAGTTGATGTGAAGATTTTTATAGAACTACTTGAAGCTATCATAGTCAAATTGTTTGCCATTTTCCATTATGAGTGTGTGGGGGATGTCAAATTTGTATACTATCTCTTTCCAAAAGAAATTTTCAACCTTTTTGGTAGTGATTGTTGCTACTTCTTAAACTTTCACCCACTTGGTGAAGTAGTTAATGGAGACAATGATGAACTTTCTCTATTTGAGGGCTTAGGGAAATGACCCAAGTATCCTTTCATTATATAATGAACGACTAAGGGCCAGTTATATTTTTCTGCTAAATAACTAAGCCTTTAGTGATCTCATTGTATTTTTGACACTTTTTGCAAGTATGTACCATTCTTTAATGCAACTTTTCATGATGGGCCAATAAAACCCTTGTAAGAGTGATTTCTTGGTGATGGTGTGTGTCCTTTCATGAGTTCTATAAATACCATCATATATTTCTCAGAGGATATAGTTGTCTTCCACTTAAGAGATACACTTTCTCCATGGATGGGTTACAAATGTCCCGTATAGGATTCTATCATAATAGGCATATCTTGTTGCTCTCGTCTACATCTTAATAGCTTCTATCTTATTTTCTGGTAAGTCTCCTTTGTCAAAATATTGGATGATCAATTTCATTTGATTGTCATGTCCATGACTTATTGTTTATCAATTACATGCCTTTATCTTTCTTTTTTAACCTGTAGACTTTAGAATATGGATCCTTGCTCTACTACTGCCTTAGCTAGTATGTTTGTTTCTTTGTTCTCTTCTTGAGGGATTTGATTGATCTTCCATATGCCACCAATATGATTATTTTATTGAGTAGATGCTGACATATACTCAAATACTTTGTCAAGTTGTCACCTTTTTCTTAGTAATCTCCTATGATTTAGTTGACCATTAGCATTAAGTCACTAAATATGTGCAACTCTTCCATTCAAACTTTTAGGGAAAACTGAGACTAGTGACAAGAGCTTCATACTTTGTAACATTGTTAGTAGCACCAAACTATAAAGCAACAACATTAATAATTTTTAATGTACTTAGGCCTTGGAGAATGATTTTGACCCTTGCTCCATTTTCGTTAAAAGCCCATCCACATGCATTATCCATACTTATTGTGGTTCGATTGTGATATGGTCTTGTCCTATCATTTCCATTGTAAAATCTACCTAACATTATGCCTTCAAGGTAGTTAAGGGTTTATATCACTACCAGGGTCTTATTGACACTCATGAAATGCATTAAGGACCCTCCCATCACTCGGTATGCTTATTCCATGAGTACATTAACATCACTCTCGCCATCAATTAGTAACTGTTTTGCTAGAAAGTTTTCTATTAGGCTTTTAATTACTATATCATCATTGTGAGGTCCCCAAATGTGCTTCCTATCTTCTAGCTTGAACATAATTTATGGAGTATGAGGATCCTCGCTTGAGTTTCCATGAACACCTTAGATTGAGATTTTTTTTTCCCTCCATTTGGTCGAGGTTGATCGATGGGGGGGGGGGGGGGCGGGGGGGCGGGGGGGGGGGGGGGGGGGGGGGGGGGGGGGGGGGGGGGGGGGGGGGGGGGGGGGGGGGGGGGCGGGCGGGCGCGCCCCGGCCCGCCCGCCCCGCCCCCCCCCCCCCCCCCCCCCCCCC